>OMLF01020343.1:0-17650 GCA_900302615.1 Holocentrus rufus
AACAACACTGAAAATATGCCATTTTGAAAGAGAGCGATCAATTGTTACTTATTTATCCTTTAATGACACCTAAGATTATGGTACTAGTTATTTTACTGTATTAATATGAGAGGTTTTGCTACTGCAATGAAGCACAGAGGGTGAGCCTTACACAAAATGCGTTGGTTCAAGCACGCACCAAAGCGCATTGGCAACGATAGCCTAAATAATGGTGTGAGTTGGCCAGATGGCGATTCCCAAAGCTTACGTGACTCTTTCTAATGGCATGTTGAGTCTGCAGCAAAACTAAACAGCTATGCATGCATAAATACTGGGCTTAAACAAGCTACGAGCAATTCCTAACAAATGTCTTTATAAATGCATAAATTGTACTTTTGGATCAGCCATTTCAAAGAAAATTAAATCCACACTGAGGAAAATATAGATAAATTAAAAAACAACCTATATACTGCATGTCTTTTGCGCACAGAGAAGACTATCTAAAAACTTGTGGGCATTCTGTTTATAACCATTCAAGTGATCAATAAAAGCGTATTAATACTTCATTTACCTTAAATATGGCCCATGCAGACCTGAAACTAGCTGGTTATTAGTCCAAGCAGAAAACACGACTCATTTAACGTCCCAAGGTGAATCAGCTGTACAAAGATTTATGGCTCGTTGAAACAACCCGAACCCGAGGTCTTCTTCTAACCAGTTTGTATTCACTGACAATGTCCAGATATAAAAAGGAGAACGCCGCATCAGGTGTGTTTTTCATACTCTGGAACAGCGGACCGAACCACGCGTCTTTCCACACTTTGGAGTCCAAAGGTACGCGGCGGACAGAGCGGACAAAGTGCTGCCGCGCTTCACGGGGGCACAGTTGCAGTCGCTGATGAATTGGATGCTACGTTTCCACGTTGGAAATCCGAGAGAGCTCCACCATCTCCGGCTGAAAGGGGTCCAATGAAGACATCAGCGTCTCCAGCGCAGAAGCGAGGCGCAAAGCAGATGAAGAATATCTCTTTTCAAGAGTGCAATAAACTGTAATGTGTTGACTGCCTCTTCATAGAATAGTTAGCGCGCCGTTACATCCAGCGCCGTGAACAGCTCTATATTTTCATAGTCGCCAACATCTGACATTATCTTGATATCGTAACCCAACGAGAGGGGGGTGTTCATTTTCCATTTTCTGCAGTTCAAGTTGTGTCGCTAGTGGTAGATGGTTTTACACATGCGGTGTCCTCTCACCGGACTGGCAAAGCAGATGTGCAACTGTCTGCGCATAACACCGTACAAAGCGCAGAACGCGGCTTGGAGAAATTTATAGCCAGAGTGCGCTCTGACGTTTGGAGGTGTCCGCCCCTCTTTTGTGGATCCCTGCAAGACCAAACAGTGAGTAACAGAAGTCCGCATATCTCTCTCCAAACTACCCCTGGAGCCCCCCCGCTTTGGAAGATCGCAGTCTTCAGATGTCTTGAGGATTATGTCACACATCCTGATGCCCTCGGATTAGATTTCAGTCATGTGGAATGCGATTTGGAGATGTTCAGTTGCGATGTATGTTTCTAGTACACTGATGTCGCCGCACCGTGCGCGCTGGTGTCAAGTTCCGTCTGATGGTTACACTCGTCTCAAATTAGGAGTCCCACCACGCTTATTTGCTGGAACATCTTCGTAAATACCTGTGATGGGCACTTCGGGAGGGGTGACAACTTTGATAATTTATGTTAGGCCTATTTTGGCAATGGCAGTTTAGTCCACTCCAAATTATTCAATAATTTAATTGACACATACTTTGAAGCAGCTGGTCATTCAATAAGCAGTTTCTTGTGATGGAGAGCCTGGGGCAACACTGCATTTAGGCTACCACAAAAGAAAGACTCTTAACCATCTAAGAAGTGGCACCAGAGAAAGCCTTTGCATTAGCCTTGATTTACAAGCTAGACCCCACTTTCATCTTCTGGAGAATTGAATTCCCCGAAGTTTAACCAGTTGTTGAAGAATTCAAGTCATGGTGCTAAGCTTTTCCATAAACTAAACACTTTAGTTTCCAAGATTTTCACTTAACATTTTAAATACTGCCAAAGATGGTTGTTGACTAAAGGGATGGAAATCCTCCCCCTGACACCTTAAATCCACAGTGGCTTACCTCAATTATTCATTGGTATTAAGGCTCATATTTGTTTGCTCATGGACTGAACCTTCATGTCAATACATGTGTTCTTTCAAGCATTTCTGCATGCCCTACCCACCTGCAAAGCATCTGCGTGGTTTTGAGCCAAGTCAATAGGTTGTGTGTGGATTCCTTTCTGTCATGTTCTCACATAGTTTTTATTGTATTAAACTGACAGTTAATAATAGGTCATCTGTCATAATACATAGCTGTCTGAATCCATATAATCTGTTTTTGCTGCTCACAACCCGGAAACTTGGCCTTGATTCATTCTTTGATTCACAAAGCCTAATTGTTTTTTTTATATAATGATGCTGAATCTCTTTAGTGCATTTGAATAGAATGTTGCGTTGATGTTTGCTGTTGTGTTTTATTGTCTGAAGATGAATGCACTAGTGACATACACCTTGCACTTCTGTCATGACTCATTGCTCAGCAGTGTAGCACTGTATTCTCTTTAACTTCTACCTTCCATCTAACAGGTTTCTACTGGAACATCGCACTAATTTCTTGAAGCACAGTCTGATGTCATTTTGTCATATACTAGCCCTCTCTGCTGCATCTTCTGCCTTTTTTTCCTATTAACTCTCTTATCAAAAATTAATGCTTCTGTCTTAGATATCAATGATGCTGATCTAGTGATTACTCATAGCAGTCTAAGACATAAGTAAAATGGGCCAAATCAGGTGACGTGTAAATGCTCCACACTGAACACCTACCTATTACTTCTGATAGTGAGATATAACTGGCGAAATGTTTGAGATGTTCAGTTATAAATGAGCCCAGTTCCCTCAGTTACGTCTTACAGGAAGGATTTACTTTAGCTGTTATGTTTCTCTCTACGGTCTTGATCACTGAAGCATCAAATTGAGATTTAAAGTGGATGAGGTATGTTTCAGCTCTCTGTCTGCTTCTACACTACCATGTAACCGTTCATATATGATTGCTAAAATTAAAAATAAGACACTTGAAATCTGATTTTGTCAGTCAAAAGCATTAACTGTTCTGAAAACAACACCCTGAGATGAGCAGATGATCTGTCAACATTTCCCTCCCTTCTGCTCAAAGCATGCTGGCATTGGCTCTTGTCCCCAGTGGCCCTGAATAAGAATAAATGGTACAGAAAACAAATGAATGAAAACAATATATCTGTCAACATGTTCACAATGCATGGACCTGATGAAAATTGACAAGGTTGAGTCATATGAAAGCAGAGCCTCCCTTATTAGAGACTCTGTGTGGGTTCTCAAAGTGATTTAAAGTGCATTGAGAGCATTAAGAGCATTTTTGTGTGGGAGGAGCTGAGAATTTAAAGCCATAGGGTAGAACAGGAGAAGGTTGTCCCCTCTGGGACCAGGGGTCTGCTCTACTTAACTTGTTTTGCTTTTCACATTTACTTAAATCTATTTGTAGGCCTCAGCCTGCAATTATAGTTACACTTTATACATTGAGTTAGATAATCTTGCATGATGGATGGAAAGCCAAACTTGTTTCCTTGTTTGATGGGTATATTGCAAGTTGTAGCTCACCCTAAACAAATGATTGCTTTAAAGTATTTTTTTTAAAAACTAAGGTGTGAATGTAACAGGCAACATCAGCAATTGCTACTTTAATATCAATGTTTGTTTTTAAGTGTGGATATCACATTTCTAAATGGAGGATGTCTCATTATCTCGCCCAGGAGATCATGTGTTTGGTCAGCTGTGTCTGTCCCTCTGTCCGTGGCTAATCTTGCAAACTATAAAGTCTATCAGCCTAAAATGTTTTGTGCACAGTATAACTGTATGAGGAAGAACCTCTTGTTTGTTGCAGTGATTCAAAAACTTTGAAAACCGTTTGTTCTCGCTACTTCCACTTCCTCAGTCCATACATTTTCTAGCTCGTTCAACTATTGCTTTTCTCTCTCTCTTTTGCTCTCTGCATACCACTGAGTCTATCAGCCTAATAGGTTATATTTTTATCCTATAGTTTCTGTGTTTGCTCCGATCACAGGTGAAAAAATCCAGAACATGCGTTGCATTTTCTGGGCGAGTTTATAAAACACACCACTGATGTTACGAAAGTCATGAAAACACAGAGCAGACACACAGGAGAACAACGCTGTAAAATGTGTCAGAGAATGATGTAATCTGTCAACAAGTGAGGTTAAAATAAGTTAAATAGCCTGATGCTTCACGACTGTAAAAAATGAAGTGTAAAACAGCCATTGCCATTTCATATGTCAGTGGACTAATTTGCCTAATCGTCTCAGGTCTTTGGATGAGGGACAGGATCAAAGCCATCATGGAAAACTCTTTCCACCTTCTCTACAATGAGCTGTGCCACAAAGTAACAACAACTATATTTGCTATAAACATTGTGTTTCAACACACCCCTGGTGGAGATCTGCACTCTGCTGAATGCACTCTTCAGCCCTCCAATTCAACCATTATCTTCTTAAGAAAAATTTAAAGGCCAGTGATCTATTTTAGATAAAGTCACCTTTAGCAGTGTAATGCCATGATGACTAAGTCTCCGCAAGCAATATTGTCTTTATGACAAGTCTCAGAATTAAACAATCTAATAAGGTTTTTCTATGTCAAAAAAAAAAAAAGTCAAGCATAGGCATGACAGGAAGTTACATGCTCAGGAACTGAAGATGATTTCTTTTAAAAAGGCATTGACGGATCAATAGATAAAGCTTAGCTTATATCTCAGCTAAATTGAAGCATCAATTACATGACTGTCCTCTGTTAGTCAGTTGTTTGAGGCCATAAAATGTATTTGATGAATGACGTTGTAATTGCAGAGGGGTTCACATAGGGGATATTTTTCCACGTCATTGCATCTGATGTTTAAGACTTGTGTGACACGGCCTGCTTAGTGCCGAGACAGACAGAAGCTGCATTGTTTATGGATATCCAGAGTGCTGACTCCAAAGGTTTCCTCTGTGACCCTCCTCTGTCTGAATGTCTGATAGGGATAGAGTTGAGAAGATAATGGTCACCAAAAATAGAACCATTTTTGAAAGTTCCTTTATGCGAGGGCACAGCCCAGGCTGAGGGTGTCATACTTCCCCTGAGCTGAATTCTTAAGTGACAATCATAAATATTAATTTGTTTGGAGGAGAAACATGAGTAAGCTGAACGACTCACCACCACATGGGGTGTGAGGAAGAGAGTAGTCACCGAGACAGAAGAGCCTTCTTTCATTATTTGTGCCACTGTTTGGGACGAGCACCTCAATTTTTGATGTCAGCGCTCACAGAGCACATGGGTTTTCTATTAGGAAAAAGTCTGTGTGTATATTGCAAAAACAGCATGACTGATACAAACAATCCCAAGACTCTGAGGCTTTTTGTTTTAATGTACAATTATACATGTAATGAGACAAAAGTCATATAGCATGCCTCCATATAACACATGCATATAACACCTCCAATAATGGCTTTTTTGTTTAAATAATTGTGTTTAAGGTCAAACTGACATGACAGCCTCCAGCCTGTCCATGCTTAAGGTAATGGGTTTCTGTGCTCTTAGTTACAGTAATTCAATGCTATGCAGGCCAACATATGTGCAACTATCAGGCTATTATAGCAAATTCACGTAATTTCTACATTACGTGAATTTGCTAAACAATTCATGACATTTGCAAAACTTAAAAACTCTGGACCAAAATGATTCAACAGTTATTCTAAATTGTCTTCAATGAAAATGTGGGTTAAATTTGTAATTATATCGGATATTTTTAAGTTGGAATATTACAATGAAATGCACAGAAGTCCCCATCATGTATCTATCCTGCATCTACTCTTCACACTGCAGCAGCCAAAGCATCCGACGGGGATCAGACATGAACACAAGACCTCACACAGCAAACAGTGATGTGCCAACAGGGATATCCTGTTTAACAGAGTAGCCAGCGAGCTCTTCCAGCATCACTACAGCGTTGTTTCTTAAAGAACGCAGTGGGGAAATTATAAAACAATAGCAGCAGGTACTGCCACTGTAGTTATTTCCACCCTTATGGACATATGCCAACCTAGTCAGTAACAGTATCAACAAATCAAACCTTTAAGTGCATGGGCTACAGTAGTAAAAGACCATGAAGGGTTTAAGTCCCCTCAGCTAAGAGTAAAGAGTTGAAGATAAAGTGGACGTGATCACCAAAACTGGATGACTAAAGAGTGGAAAACATCTGTTTTGACCACTGCTGGTACTTCCTGATTTCAGGATCAGAATTTGGTGTAAACATGAACTAATGGATCCATCCTGCCTGATGGTAAAGGTTTTCAGTTTCTTTTGGATCAACATGAACACCATTTCCAATGAACTTCTGTCTGGACCGTTGGATTTGTAACAGTTATATGGCAACAGACCATGTTAGCTGCCATTGATATTTTTTGAGTGAAATAAGCACAGCCAAGAACACGTTTTGGGCTCATTAATCAAAAACAAACAAATAAACAAACACACATATATGCTGATCAAAACTGATAAAAATGCTGCCTGCATTTAACAACTGCTTCCCATCGGGTTGCACGTAAAAAAGAGAACAGGAGCAGTGAAAATAAGCCTTGTATGTGAGCACAAGCTTACTGGCAGCATTATTAGTTGTTTTATTGTTTTTGGATCCAGTGTGTTGATACAGTTTGTCAAAGTGACAAGAGAATTTTCAGGTCAGGTGAGGTTGTACTGAAAAAATGATAAAGAATGGCATGGTAAACATTTTTTATAAAAATAAAAAGTATACAAAAATGGCCAAAACAACCTCAGATTCCAGGGTTAAGAAAATTCTAAGAAGCTTATTTTAGAAATACCATTTAAACTAAAAAGCATGTCCATAATTTAAATGGTCAAATTAAACATGGGTTGTATGTTTAGATGATACAAACATGTAACATGAAACTAGCACAGTCTGTCAATTGATATAAATAAGAGAGAAGGGAAATTGCTATTATTAAATGTTACACAATCATTCAAATACAGTCAATCTGACATGCTATGAAAGGAATTGAGAAAAATCCTTAATACACGGCAAAATAATTTTCTCCCTTTATTTCACTATATTTTACAACTCTGACAACTCTTGCTCTTACAACTTATAATACAAGTGTGATGGAAAAAGGTTTAGCTGTGTTGGATACTTAGTTGTTGTTGTTGTTTACAAGCATGAGCTCCAGCAGCTGGCTACTCTTGGACATTGAACTTTTGATACCTACGGCATAATGCTACATCTATGAGTGTATAACAATACTGAACAAACACTGCCCAGACTGCAGTCAGTCACTGAATTTGATGTAGCTGCAAGGTGGTTAGATGCCATACCACAGCGCTCTGGGCTTTTATGCAGATCATCCAGGACAAGGGCTTAGTATTCTGTATCCCGTAGTTGTCTGCCGGTACCGCAAAGGGCAGGTTGTGTGCCAGTGTGAGCTCAGCTGCCAGTGGGCTCACAGCCCTACATCACCCTTGGCTCAGAAAAGGAAAGACAGAGGGCAGGTAGTCAGCACCAACACTGGAAGATTCACATAGCTTTCATCTGATCCATTAGGACATGCTAACATTCAGATTTGGCTCAGAGCCAGGTACTCAGCCATTGTAGCGTTCAGTGTAGTATTTCCATCTGATTAGCTCATTGCTCAAATGTTTCATGAGTATTTGCTGGCATCACTTGCACATAGATTGTGGTGTTGTGCATGCATACGTGCTTGAGCGCTTGCATGTGCATGTGCGTGTGTGTGAGAGAGAGAGAGAGAGCGGTGTGTGTGTGTGTGTAAATGAGCACACACTATCAAAGTGCAGGCAGGACTATGACACCGTTATAAATAGAAGGGAGGAAGTGAGGAAGGTTAAATTTCTCAAACACAGACATGAAATGTGTAGAGAGGAGCCATTTCAAAGCCAAATGATCTATTTCTTTTTCTCTTTATATCTAAATGACATATCCTTGCAATAAAGTGTGTAGATAGTAGTTCGAGGTTTTCATGGCAATGCAGTTTCTATTTTATTTTTGTGCAGAAAGTTATGGTTCTTGCACCACTTGACTCTCCCCTCTCTGTAGTCTGTTTTGATCAGCTGTACCTAAGTAAGAGATAACTCTGAGATAACTGTGTTTCCCTCTCAGGGTCAATGCCAAATGTAGGCCTAGCCTTTTATTACAGTGACATAGCCCGGTATAGCAGCATGTTTATGTGAGGAGCTCATTATTGGTCAAGGGTGAATTATCACCCCATGAGTGAACGGGAATCAGGTAAGCTCTCTCCCACGGACCAATGACTTCACTGGGCCATGGTGGCAAGATGGATTCAAGGTCCTTGGGGTGGAGCAGAGTGCTGTGTAGATATGACATTAATGTGTGTGAATTTACAACACCGATCAAAGATTGTAACGAGCAGAGGCTTGGACAACATTTGACTATATTGAAGTACAAATGAGAGATTTTGGGAAGTGCTTTTTTTCTGAGTGTGAGGGACTGGACAGGTGGGATACATGCTGTAGATGTAGTTCTATCTGAGAGGTGCTTGGGAGGGCTTGGCGACCGCCCAGAACCCTGAATGCTTCCAGGAGCTTCTGTGTTCAGCTGTCTGCAAGTAGAACTAAGAACGATAGGAGGAATTTCAGGAGCAGTGTGCGTGTGTGTGTGGGAGGGGAG
Source organism: Holocentrus rufus (assembly GCA_900302615.1). Taxonomy (NCBI): domain Eukaryota; kingdom Metazoa; phylum Chordata; class Actinopteri; order Holocentriformes; family Holocentridae; genus Holocentrus; species Holocentrus rufus. The sequence continues at coordinate 8,792 of OMLF01020343.1, forward strand.
GGGGGTATGTGTGTTGTTTGGCGAGCCATGTTTATCAGGCCAGTACACATGCACACACACACTGTGCTCGCGGACTCAGCAAGGGCATTTGTGGTTCGGCTGATAGAGCCCCTCCGTCCTTTCAATTCAGCTCTCCATTAGCATTCACTGCAGGCTGCGCGCCTGGCTGTTCACAGGCTACCTGCCATGACTTTGACCCCTGACTTTCGGCAGTTGTCAGCGACGCCCCCCACCCCCTCATCGAAGAGGAGACATGTGGGATAGCATCGCTCCTACACAAGGTGGCACAGTATTGGAGCCTATGCCGGCTTTACGCCAGGGCCTCCTCCTACTGCTGTTACTAAACAAACAGGGCCGAGCAGAACCCAGGGGCAAAGATGAAAAGCCCCCTGGGGAAGGGAAATGATTACGCCGCTTGTTGTCCATTTGCTTTATGGACTATCAGCTTACAGATCCGCGCGGTGCTATTTTGATGATAACCTCTAGCCTTCAGGCTCGCTCGCTTGCCGGGCCGCCTGCTAAATGCGTGGTGCACGGAGCTAGGTCTTGACTTTCACAACGCTTCCCTGTCCCCAACGTAACAAGGTCACACTAATTGGAGAAGGAAGTGCTGAGGATGTCTTTGGGGAGGGGCTGCCGGGCCAGGGAGTGATAGAGGAGAGGGCGAGATCCTGTTTCGGCTCTGGTCCCCTGGTCTAATCCAGCGCGGTATGTGTTGAGATCAGAGCAGGCCCCTTTCGCTGTGGTCATCCGGTGGCGCTGCACTGGCACTTGCAAAGTCTGTACTTCCCCTACTGTTGCACATTCATAGTAAAAAAAAAAACAAAAACACAAGAGCATAGTCTGGCCTAGTCTCACCCTGGGATCCAAATTCATTGAAAGAAACTAGCGCTCATCATGAAGTGACCCGCCAGAAATGGTCCCACAGTCCGTTTCAGGTCCTAACCTCTAAGACACATGGCACCAGACAGCTGTGTGTTCCCCTTGATGTATTTATGTCAGCCACTTACACAGACACACTGAGACACACATACACATGTACGAGCACACACTTAAACACACAGACACTGACACCGACGACACCAATACACACACACACACGCACACATCCCATATCATGCTCCCTGTCAGTAATACCCAAAGGATATTATGTCTCTCTCAGCAGACTGAACAGTTGATCAGAGTAACATGGTAGTCACTTTGATGTAAATCTCATGACTCTATGTTGCATTTACCTTAAATATTCCTTGAATCTCAATGCACAAGAGAGGGATTTTATTCTCAGATTACAGTAATGAGAAGATACACACATCTGCCTAATCATTCCGCCATGCAAAATTCTTTGCTTATTCCTCCCCGCCTGTGCGTTTGATAATTTACGCATATCAATTTTTAGCAGTTGTTTACATGAATATAACATCGGTGTAACAGTTCTAAATTTGTCCCAATAAAATGATGAGGGGTGACGAGGTGAGGAGAGCTGGCACCAGTCCAAAAGGGCCACCTCTGCCTCATAAATCACTGCCAGCAGCAAACAGTTAAAGTGGTCCTCTCACAGAGACAGGCCAAACAATCTCGTCATTCCTGCTTCTGCTCGAGAGGCTAAATAGGGAGCCTACTTCCACTTTGATCCCAGCCACTGAGATGGATTACCCTCATAGAGTGAATATTGTTACAGGTGGTCGTTCTTTTCTAATATCTGGGCCACAACTACCATGTAGATGCTGTATCGCACATCCAGGTTAGCAATTACATTATTACATAATTAACAACAAGAGCAGAGACTAATTACTGTGATGGAAACTCCAAAAAATTGTTTGAGTTTCTAATTCCATTATCCTGTTACAGTCTTGGTTACAGGTTACCAGTTATTGATAGTAGTCCACACTCTTACAAAGAAAGAGAAAACAAATAATTCCTCTCTCTCAATTTTCTTTCTTCTTTTTTTTTTTTTTCCAAATTCAAATAAGCTTTATCGGCATGAATGTTGGAGTTACATTATTGCCCAAAGCCTCTCTCTCTCTTGATTCAGTACAATTTCAAAGGGCTTTTTGGCATGTAAAACATGCATTTACATCGCCAAAGCAGCTAGAAAATAAGAACGAAAATATACAAATATATAAATATATGTTAAATATAAGTACAAAAAATAGCTGAATTAAAGAGAAATGTCATCAGAGTTGCGGAACATTGCAACATGCAATCAAATATATAAATATAAAAAAAATGTGTAAATGACCTGTAAATATATGAATCGACACACACACACACACACTGCCATGATTATAACTTGGCTCTTACACTTCCAGGGTTAAATGTTCGGTTGTTCAGTTCAGTTCAGTCACGAACTCGTGGTTCTGTTGGTCAGTTTAAATCCACTTCAGTCATTAAGGGACAGATGGAGATGAAGGGGAGGTGAATTTTCAAGCCTTGAAAAAAATTAACACATTATTGTGCTAAATACTACCACTAAATGAAATTACTACTTCAACACTTTGCAGACTGTAATGACTCCTGGCTCTAGCTGCTACTCACAGGATTATACAAACATTGTTCAGTTGCTCTTGTAACAAAAAAGAAGGTGGGTCAGACGCAACGTTAACCTTGAACTTTGCTTCATGAATAGCACATAACAAGTGAGGAAATGCTTACAATAACAAACAGAATGGGGCTTACAGAGAGACAATTAAATGTAACACCATGATAATCTAATCAGTTCAGTTGGGAGTAGAGGTTATGGGAAAGTAGATTGCGATGTTAATTCAGTTCCGAGGTCAGGGGAATTAGTGATAGCTACCGGTTAGATAGGTGGATCCTCAGGATAAATCTGAAGGCTACAGTATTAATGCACTGTAAACCACCTGAAATACCAGATGTGGCCTATTTAAATTGTGTTAGACACTGGCAACCTGTGAGTATTGTGTGCCATTGAGACAACAGAAAGTATGCCTAAACCATGTACACACAGAGAAATTGTAAAATTTGGGCAGGATCACAGACACAGAAATAAACTACTGTAGGTGAATGCTTTTGGGATTGTTGTCAAGACTCTTGCCAGGAAAGCAGAAACAATCAGACAGGCTAATCACCTGTGTAACTGTCTTTATCACAATATCGAGGTCAAGTGGATTTAGTTGTCAGTAAGGCGCTAACTCCAAGGACAAAAGGCCAGTGATTAAGGACAAACAATTACAACCAATTTCAAACTCTTCCCACAATTACTTGATTTGATTCTGCCTGATTGCTGAAGTATGGCACAGAGAAAAATGCTTCGGTCTATGAGTCATAGATGCTCATGTGCTTCAGGCATATTTTTATATACTGTATAAAAGAGATGTGTCTGAACCTTTAAAGGAAAAATGTAAAATTCATAAAACATGTTTGATTTAATCTTTTGAAAACCAATCAGCAGTCTTTATCCTTTCCTGATCATTCTGTCATTTCCTATCATGGGATCTCAATCATATAAGAATTCAAATGAAAAATCTCAGATGATGCATATGACTGTATATGAGCCTCATCACCTCTGTAATGAGACAAACTGGTCTTATACCACACATTACTCATATTTTAAGATACTTTGTGCAGTCCTGGAGTCTGAAAACACTACAGCTGTCCTTTTGACCTGTGACTGGGGATCTCACTGCGGGTTAGGATGCTGAGCGGATTCATGTTACTAACAATTGGCATGTGTGTATTTGTGTGCATTTGTGTATGTGCATGTGCGTGTGGGATTTGCTGGTAGCTGGCAACACAGCTGACACACCGAAACAGCTGAAACCACTATGGATGAAGATCCCTGTAAATGGATGGATGGATGGATGATAGGTAGTCAGTAGTTTAAGTTGCATAAATGTTCTAAGAGAATATTCACTTGCTGTATAACATATTCAGAAGTATATTGCAATTTCAATTAAATTCAAAAACCCATACACTTTGATAATTTCTTAATAACCTGTCTAAATCTGCTTTAGACTGATCCTGCTGTCTGATTGTACCTTTTTTGTCTGTTTATTTTACGTAACTTTAGCAATTTGTTTTTATCCAACACTGATGTTGTGTTTCTGCTGTCCATGCTACTTAAGTCATTATTGTTTTGTATTGGGATTTTGTACTGTAATCTCAGTGACATTGAAAACGAGTGCCCAAACCCTCAGTGATCCTACGAGTTTCAAATAAAGGTAAAGAATGAATCATGGGTCAGCCCAAGGGTCAATTATCCGAATCTTAGTGAGGATCAACACACTCACGCATTCCTTCAGAACTTTGTTTTGGTTGTCAAAAAAAATATTCACCGGAGCAACCAGGGGCCCAGGGGCCATGGTTTTGGAAAAAAATGACTATCATATTTTCTATGAACTGAAGAACCAGCATCCCCGCTGCAAAGATAAAAAAACAAGAGGTGTCAGAAGTGAAATGTGATCTGCATACTTTACAAAAGGGAAACTGCTTTGAGGGATCAGTTCAGAGAGAGAAAAACTCCCTAGAGCAGATGGGAACTTCATCGTTATCGTTTATCGTACTTTATCGTTATCGTTATAGCCAGGGGGGAAAGATCCAATAGAGGGGGACAGGAGACCACAAAAAAGGCTGGAGAGGTGCTGGACTGTGACACAAGCCCCGGCGGGGAGGGAGGGGATTTTATTCACCTGGTCTTTGGTGTGTCATCGTGTTACAAGTCTTTTCGTGAGGCCTCTCCCCACCCCCTGCACTGTATTGTTTTCTGTCATATGTGGACAAGGGAATGAAAGGGAAAAGATAATGGAGAAAAAGAGTGGGCTAGACAGTGGGAGTGAGCCTCATTTTGGTCTATTGTTAATGCTATATCTTTTTTTTTTCTTTAAACTGACTAAACCAAGAGCTAAAGCTGATAAAAATCCTGCACACCCTCGCTTTGGTGGGGGGGTTGAGGCTAATGCTAGTTGCCAGGCCAATTGGATACCAGAGGGGAGAATGTTATCAACAGTAGTATCTTCATTTTGTACACTGTAATAAATTGTTGTAAATTTACTGTTTAAATTTCATTGAAATAATGTCAGTTAAAGAAATACTGCAATCAAGTCCTCTTTGACTGTTTGCTCTTCTCTTTCTCTCTTTCTCACTATCACACTCTCACTCTCTCTGTCTCAGTCTCTCCATTACAGTCTCCATCAGATTGACGATCTTCCATAAGGAACTGTCAAGTATCCTATCCTCTTTAGGACCAACATAGGCAAGCTTCCTCTTGCACTTATGTTCTTTTGAATACACTAGTCACTTTAAATGTGCAAGATTGTTCCTGATACTTCAATGTCTGTTTGTCCAGGTTATGCTCATGAGTTGACTAAAGCCTGTAATGAACAAACATGTTATTAGGCAGTTTTTGACCTTTCACTGTCATGCCGTTCATATTTACATGTGCAGAAGACTTGTTTCCAAGAGGGACTGTGATGCAGTTCTGTTACTGTTCTTGATATTATTTCTGTTTGCAGAGGTTATGCTCATGAGTTCAGTAAAGCCTTAATGGAGACAGTGTCTTCCAAATAAGGTAACTGCAGTACTTTGTCAGTAATACAGATGTTCCAAATATTATTAGTCTTACAAAGACAGTTGTATAAATGATTGAGGACTAAACTACAGCAATATTTTATTGAATGTGTATTGTATTCTCTTGTTTTCTACTTTTTTCTTTTTTTAATTTGTTGGAAAAGGAATTAAATGCACAAGTAGCACATTTTATTACCCTTTGTAAATAAACAGTAACATGCTGGCATATATTGTACAATTACCATAAACCCACAGTTATTCTACTTTCACATACTGTAATCGAATATATGGTAGTATACTGTTGAAATAATTACAGCAGATGCACTGCAAAATAACAGTAAAATGCTGGCAACCGTGCTGCCAGTTGGTTACTGTTATTTTACACTGAAATTTCTTAGAGTGTAGGTATAAAAAATTCTTCTAAAGACGCACCTACAGAGTGATGACTGCTCGCTGAATACCACACCTGGGCCACTTTTGTTGTTTGAACACCCATCCAATATCTTTCACCATCTGTCTTATTCAAAGTTGCTGCACACTAAATCTCCCGCTTGTATGTCGAATATCAAGTAAAAAGTAGCAATGATAACTTTTGTTTTGCTTTCGCATAATACAAGAGAGAGGGTGTGTGTGTGTGTGTGTGAGTGAGATGATCTGAGGGGAAGAGAGTGCCTTAGTCATAACACACCACAGATGTGCTTAAGCCCAAAATAAGCAATAGCCAAAGCCAGTTGTACTCCGTCTAGTCCCATTTACAGTGATGTAAAGACAAGCCTCCACTTGCATTGTGTTGAAAATGGTCCATCCTGAGACCAACACAGCTTATCAAATAGAGGCTAAGCAAGTTAAAACCATTGGGAAACCATGGCACATAGCATATACACAGAGATGCATGACTGTTAGGATGTATGTTTCAAAATGGAGGAGACATTCTCGCTTTGAACGTGACTGTGTTTTTAGACAGGTATTTAAAAAATAAACAAACGCTATAACAAGCAAGGATATAAAAGCAAGCATGAAACACTTAGAAACATGAGCCACTCAGAGCTCAGAAATGAATTACAGTCCGAAAGACCTCCACCGCAAATACCTTTGTAATGGAGCTGTTTTTCTAAAAAGGTTTGTGCATGTGTATATGTGTGTGAGTGTGTGTGTGTGTGTGTGATAAAGTAGAGCTTGTGGTTCTTTACAGGGAGCCTGAGTGAGTGTTCTGTATGCCAGTTTGCTGGAGGTGCTGTGAGATCAAGAACAGTCCACCCCCAGGTGGTAAAGTTAAGCTTTCAGGGGTGAGAGGTCACAGACACCGGAGTGGTCACACACGTGTCAGAACACTATTTACAACTGGAGAGGCCCACCTCAGACCACCTACAGCTGCTCCTCTTCTCTACACACTACAGCACTTCCACCTGAAGTGCTGCTCTCCAGGGTCCACTAGGTGGGAGTAAATGGCCAGGAATCTCTTTATCAAGATACTTGAGTGGTTCTTATCAACAGTTAATGGTGCTGATAATATATCTTTAATATGTTTGAACTCTGATCTTCTGCTACTCTATGAGAAAACTGCAGGGAGATGAGAGGATGAGACAGAGATGAAGTTGTCCAAATGTGTGTTTACTGTGGAATGAATTATGGAAAGTAGCCCGTAAGGAGTTTCAAATACAAATGCGGCCATGCATGTCTGCACATAACTTTGGACTTTATTTGAAAAGGGTCCATAACCTTTGAGTTCTTGTTCAAGGTAGCAAGGGAGTTAAGGTCAGCCTCAGAGTGTAGCTAACAGAATTGGAATGTGTACTAGTCGTCTAGAGCTATGAGTTCCACATACTAAATTTATCATTCAAATACCTAAAATAGAACAAAACTCTATATGCAACATGAGAACATCATCTCTGATTCCACCACCATGAATATCTTTGAATGCTTGATATGTATCCAATGATGATACAAAATAACACTCCTTCAAGTCTTCTGTTTCTCAGTGAATAGATCTATGGGAATCAGATCTAATCTAGCCACAACTACTGTGGATATACTGAAACACAGACATTACAAACATAGAACTAACTTGTAAGCAAATATTGACAGAATGATCTTTAAAACATATAGCTTAATTTTGGTACATTTTAGAACATGGAGATTGTAACAAAAATATATATTTTTTTATCATCAGTAGCAAATACCTATAACAGAAAATAAAAAAGAAAATGAAAAATGAAGGACCCTCTGATAATCATCCATCACTGTCATATTCAAGTCCTGGGTTAAGCTGCATAAACTAGCCTAAAATAGATAATGGAAGGATCTCTTTTTGGTCATCATTAAAGGAATAATTAAAGATATAATTCAATTAGCTAGCAGGTTTCTTGACTGAACGCCTGGAGCACAAATTTCACCACAATGTTAGCTCCAGGTACCTGAAACAATCCAGCAAATGCATATTAATGTACACTAAACTTATCTGAGAACCGCCCACCTCTTCCTCTGTCAGCACTCAACTATGATACATTTGTGTACGTATAAATTCATGAATGAACTGATGAATGAATGAATTCATGAATATTTGATCATCAAGGCATAACTTCTACTGAACTCCTTGGTGAAGTTTTCATAGTTTCAGAAAAAAAAAAAAAAATTCAAAAACCCCAGCACAGTAAAATAAAGATATAACCAAATGAAATGGATTAAAATTAAAGGTTTTGTCTCCTAGCACATGGCTGTTACCTAGCATTTGCCTTTTTATAGTTTTATGGCAGCATTAGATGAAATTTAGTTGTGTATCTGATGATGAGTTATTAATTTGACCACTTGAATTTTTTTTAAAATTTTTGTGCATTTTCAATTGCACAAAAAAGCTATGTTATTACCCCATGTAAATGTTTAAAAGATAAGCATTAAAGACATTTTTCCTAGTGCTGTGTTCTTGAATGGGCCTCTGACATTCCTCTGTGCGCCACAGTTGATATGTATCTACAAAAAACAAAACAAAAACAAAATTGACAGCCTTGTGTGTGAGTGTGTGTGAGAGAGAGAGAGAGAGAGAGAGAGAGAGAGAGTGTGTGTGTGTGTGTGCGTGCGCGTGAAAGAACATTTTGCTTGTCTCTCCTGAGATGAAAATCCATACTGTTGCCCTCTGGTGGTTGGGCCATGAGAGACAAGGACGTGTCAGGGGTGGCAGCATTACAGCTTTATCCAGTGACGATGGCTCACCTGCTGCTAACAAGCCCATGTTCACCTCAGACGGCCATGGGTGGCGACCATGGGGAATTAAGAACACTGAGGAAACACTATCCTACACTCGCCACTCTGAAGTAAGGAAACGCCAGGGAGAAGGTA
>OMLF01020345.1:0-24692 GCA_900302615.1 Holocentrus rufus
GGCTCTTCTGGCCCCCTCTCTTAAACAGGAGGAGCCCACAGGAGTGATGCTGGCAGTGTGGGAAAATGTGCTGCTCTTCGAAACACGCACAGACGTGCACATGTGGACACACACACACACACACACACATCAACACACACACATAGACACATGTACACGCACACAAACACAAGCACGCACTTCATTCACATAGATGCACATAAACTGGACCATGCACACACACTCGCTTGAACACATCCACACACACACATGCACGCACACACACACACACACACACACTCCAATTACCCATGTGACCCAGGTCACACTACTGTACTTTAAGCAACAGTTTCATGAATGGTTGTGAAGGGAAGCTGCTGTTTTGTTGGGGGAACAAATATTTTGTGTCTAGCTTGCAGCACTTGATGCAGTGAGCTCGTTAATCTAACTCCAGTTCACTCTCACAATGCCGGGACAAAAGTGTGACTGCGACTATTAAAATGCTTGCTACCAGCCAAGTCGAGTCGAGCCAGGCCTCTGTAAAGCACATGGCACAATACAGGTCTGTCTCACCAGCTTTATATATCATATATACTGTATATATATAAACTGTGCACCCACACATACTGTCAATAAGCAAAATTGCTGTCAATTTTGCCCTCAGTGACTCTAACATTGAAGACAACCTGCCTATGCATTTGAAATATCAAGTTATATTAGTGGTCAAGTTTTCTATCCCAGAGAGAAAATTTCTGAAACATCCATCTGTGGATATCTGAATCAAAAGTTCCGAAAAAAAGCAAAATCTTAACCAAGGCAGTGTTTGAGATCCATGAGACTTAATCTGTCTAGTCCAAACTCTGCTAATCCTTGTGTGGCCTACAGGGAGAGTGTGGGAAAACCTGTCTTCTGCCCAATTCATCCCTCCTTCAATTAGTCAAATAAAACGATTACACATCCTAAACCATGCTAGCTCCCTCTCTCACCGTCTTTCTCACTCCCCCTCCCCCTCCCTGGAGATGAAAAGGAAAAATATTCCATCTCTCCATGAACTTTTGACGCTCCGCATACTCCCTCCCAGCTCGCCGCGGGAGTACGTTTAAGCCACCCCAAATTTACTGGTCAAACTCACCCCTGCCTTGTCGTAAATCTAACGGGAGGGCTTAAATGTGAGAATGGCTGGCAAACATGGCCCACAAAGCAAACAGCTTAGCGGAGGGGGAACTGAATGGTCTGTGGGCTCTCTGGAGAAGAAAGCATCTCTCTCTTACGGCTAGCAGCCTGTGGTAATTTCTCATAGCAGAAGAGGAAGAGAAGGAGAGGAGAGAGAGAGGCTGCAAAGGAGGGGCTGAGGGTATACTCTGCATGCTCCTCATGAACGCTCTCCTTTCCTCCAGTGAATACAGGAATCAATCTTGGACTGGCCGCTAAAGCCTAGCCATGAAGAAGCATTCTTCCCTCTTACTTCACTGCCAGACAAAAGACACTTCAGGGAGATATAGGCATTGCTGCCTGGTCGTTTTTTTCCTCGTCATGTAGAATGCGAACCCATTAATTTTTCCTCACACATCTCTTCCACCGCCCTTTCTCTTTACTCTCTTTCTTCTCCCTCCCTCTGGTTTCCCCTCGCTCTTTGTCTCTCTATCTTCATCTCTCTATCTCTCGGCTCATTCTGGCTCATTGAATCTGTGAGGAGTTACTTAGGGGCTGCTGAGCGTGGAAGGAGAGGTGCAGAGTCCCGACTGCTGCTAAGAGTCTCAGGGAGGACATTAGAATGGACGGGGCGAGAGGAGGAAAGGCAGGATTTGGGGTGTGCAGAGACCCCCCTTTTGTCCGCTGTTTGCAGGGGGAAATGCATATGGTTTCCTGCGAAAGAGCTGCTTTGAGGAAAAGGGAGGAAAGAGCTTCAGGCTGTTTCAGTATGCTGTATTGATTTGTCTTCAAATTTCTTGAAGAGAGTAGAGAGTTTCTTCATGCTGCAGTAATAATGTCCAACTAACACCCACATTCATGCAGGCATGCACAAAAATGTGCAAACATACAGATACAAATACTTCATCAATTTCAAGGCAATGCAAAAATATTTATCATTTTCTTGTGGAAATGAGGCTTGAAACGAGCCCACACACTGAAAACTACAACACAGTCTCTTGGAAAGACAGCAAGACAATTCAAGACAGTCTCACAGTTGAGCACATTTGTAATTGAGCACAGACTGTGATATGTAGATGTTGTGGAAACAAATTAGGTGAACATTAAATTCCTCCACCACAAAAGGATTTTGTGATAAGAGCATGAATTGGGAAGGCCATTTTTACCTGTTTGTCAAATAAAACTGTTAAGTAACGGCTAAATTTAGTCAAGGAACTTTGGTTAAGGTTCTGATTAAGCATGTAGTTCTCAGTCATTAAAAGTATATCTGCTATGTCTGTGTGGACAACAGGCAGACCTGAGCAGATCTCTGTGGTCGTCCAGCTTGACTGTCCATGCACCACACACATTTTCTCACTGCGTGCACCTCGTGATCTGCCTGCAGGCACACCTGTGCCAATCTGAGTTACGCTCAGCATGATTTGTAAGAGTCAATTTCACACTGATCCGTATTAAATGTTGCATCTGAACCGCTTCCTCTTGGACCAACAATTCAAGCGCAAGAATTGTGGGAAAAGTAGGTCTTTTGTAGGTGTGGGTATGACTTGAGCATGAAGACTCTTCATCGGATACACCTACACTTTTGCTCTTTTGCGAAAAGTGAACAGTTCACCACAGAAAACTTGAATCCAGGTATATTATTTACCACTCCAACCACAATGACCTTACGTCCCATCATGCCATATCAATGTCAAGCTACTTCCTGTTTCTAGTTGTGCCTCCTTTGTGTAATCCTTTCTTGGTGGGAAAACATATTTCTCCCCTTTTATGCATGGAGCATTTGTTTGCATTTTAAGACACTGTGCTCATCCCCCAAAATTTCAGGAGGCTTGGCTGCAGACAGTCCTGATTTGAAACAGTGGAAGGATTTCTGAGGAAAGTTTGAGGATAACTCCCTTATCAGTGTCTCAACATAACAAACACTCTGCACTCTTTGAAGCTCAACAAAACCAGTTCTCACACACAGAGGATAGTAAACATGCATTGCTCTGTCTTACCTTGCCAGTAGACTTGGGTCCCTTCCAGATGCAGAAGTAGCAGATGAACCAGGCCAGGGCCAGACACATGGCCAGCTCCCAGCGCATCCCCCCAATGTGCTCGATGCCATCTGATATCTTCAGCACTCGGCGTCTGTTTTGGCCCAGAGACACAGAGAAAAACTCATTATTTATTTAGATTTACATTTTAGGCATTTAGCTAATGCTCTTGAGTCACATATAGTAGAACTCACTATAGAAGAGCAGTGAGTATGCACTTCAGCATTGTACGATTTGCAAAATCCTGCAGCACATACATAAAGAACAGGATCTCTACACAGGCTGTGAAAAAATCTTTCACACGTTCAGCTGACGCTCTTTTTCAGAGTGATTAAATGCAAACAGAGCCACTGCACAAAGAGACAAAGATGAAAAATAAATACCTTCTTGAGTTTGCTGTACATTCATAGAATCATGAATGATGCCATTTTTGCCTTTTGAGCACACCTTCAAAAAACATTCGTTAACCCATTCTTTCACCCCATGTACCACCTCTATTTCTCCACCTCAAAACACCGTCCTGCCCAGTTTGAGCATGCTACATTAGTGCGTATTTTGGTGTATTTTTATGTTATGTCATAATTTAGATCTTGCAGACCTGATTACTGATTACTGAGGTATTGGTGTAGGTGTGCTACTTTGTTAACCCTAAAAAATTCCCTGATGTGGCTACAGGTATGATGGTGTGGCAGCGAGGTACAGGGCACTTTATCAGTGATAATGACATCACAGGTTGTCAGTGGTGGTGAATCAACAGTGTATTTCCTGTTTGTTGAACCATGGCCAGGCAACGGCATAGAGGGAGGAAGAGAAGAGAGAGCCACAGAGCTACATGGCACTGCCAAAGCTTTGCCTCCGAGTTCACCCCCAAAGCTCCTGACCAGCCATTGATCATAGTGACATGTTCTTGGTGGCCGGCCACAAGCTAGGTCCAACACAACCCCTCCTTTCTGCCTCGCTGGTCCGTGGAAAGGGCAGGATGTGAACATTTATGCATGTAAATATACCTGTGCATGTTCCCATGAGTGTATGTGGATGTTTGCTTATAACTGCATCGTAGGGACAGCGTCTACACAGTGTCTGTGTATGTGTGAATTTACATGTGCACATGTGGCTGTTCATGTGAACGTGCTAGTGTAAGTGTGCACGTGTCTGAGTCCGAGGCTAATATCCGTCCTAGTTCTTTGGGGTTCAGCTTGGTTGGAGCTGAAGCCAAGATAACAACCAACAGAAGCCAGGAGTCCTCTACTTGACCAGACCATCAGCTCTTAGTTCAAGATAGTTAGTTTTTACTAACAACACACTAATGATTCACCTTTTTTCTTTTGTGAGATTTAGAAAAATAGAAAACAAAGACATCACTGGGTTATTTTATAGTATAAGGAATTAATTCCCCTTAAAGGTGCACTATCACAGAGGGTCCATGAAGTGAGGACCATTTAGACTCAACTGAGAAATACTATGAAATAAGCACAAAATCTTTCATCAGTTAGGGACCATGTACCATGTACCATGTACACTCAACAATCAGATTAGATGCTTATTTCATGTTTTTGTCAGTTAAGTCCAATTGGTTCTCACTTCAATCAGCAGTTTTGCATAGTGTACATTTACACTCCAAGTCCATTATTTTTCAGTCAAAAGGCTGAGGTCTTATGACTGAAAAAAAAAAAAGTTCAGTCTGAGGAGAATGAATCCCTATCAGTATCTGACTCTGACCTCTGACCTTTGACCTCCCAGGAGCAGGCAAAGCAAAAAGGGAATTATGGGGACAAAAAAATATTCCATTATAAATTGGATAATGTCACTAACACCATTTTGATTCTTTAGTAAAAAAATATTCAAGGAATAAAAAGTCATCACAGGAAGCAAAAGCAAAAGTATTTTTCCCCACAGGTTTACAGTGCTAATAGCATTGACATTAACTGAGCTCAATAATGTAAATTTCAGAGGTCTTAATACCATGACAGTTCTAATGGTATGGAAGACCTATTTTGTGTGTGTGTGTGTGTGTGTGTGTGTGTTTCTATCTGTTTTGTGTGCATCTGTCTGTATGTAACGTACCCCCAAAAAATAACAATAAGCAGCTTGCTTGAACTTGCAGCTCTGATGTTTGTTTACGCTGTACTTACAGTAGGAAACATGACAGTGTATCTTGGCACAGTTTCTATGCCTGGGCCTGGTCAGTTGTTATTTTTGCCAGCAACATGGTGGTTGGACCTTTGGCCATTTCCTTTGGGCATGCCTTTCTTTCTGGTCAGGTTTATGCTGCTGGCTCAAATCTTGTCATTTTCATCTCTTTTATAATGATAATCTTTCTTTATTGTGGTTTGGACATGCCAAAATGCACAATAACCAAAATTCATCTGTTTTAATATCAGTTGATAGATTGAACCGGTTCTCACATAGGTTAAAAAATCAGATTTGAGCCAGCAGTGTGAACGCAGCCTCTGGCAGCGAGACATGAAGTGTGGTCAGCATTGCACACTGACAAGGCCTGATCTGCTGCCACACACATGGCTCTAGCTGGGAGACAGCTGGCCTACCAAGGCCCGTTGACACAGAAATATGAAAAGGGCTGACTAATTATTGGGGGAAAGGTTGGACGGGTGAGCAGCTCAACTTCTCAACTATAGCATAGAGATTGATGATTGGCACCAACTGTTAGGGGTGAGGGTTTTACAAGCTCAGGGTCAATACTGACGATCCATCTACTCCTTGTATAATGAGACAAATGGCGAGTCCATCAGTACATCATAGTCATGAAACCCACCAATATAGAGTATGTTACAAAGTGAAATTGGCACTAGCAGAGGGGAAAGTGCCCACTCTCTGTTTTTCTTTTTCTTTTTTTTTTGAGATTCTAGCTTTTCTTCCATCTAACTCTTTCTATGCGTGAGTAAACTCTTGCAGGGAGAAGACAATGATAAATAAAAGATGTACTCACTCCCAGAACTCCATGACCGGAGAGGTCGCATTGGGATTTGTGATGTTGGTGGCATTTTCTCCATAGTAGTCGACACAGTTCTCTGTGGATGCACAACATCTGGTTATTATACTGCAGAGCATGCTGCAGGCTCAGGTGTATAGCATTGCATATATCTGCTACAGATAGGGCTCAGTTAGCACAAACAACATGGAGGATGGGAGGTAAATCATTTTATTTATTTATCCCTAGAAGAAGAGGGATGCACATTATAATTTATGCTTGCAATACGCAGAGTTCCTGCTCCCTTTACTCTTTTCTCAAATCAACACCTCCTCTTACCTGTATTCCAGTAATGTCCACAGCCAGCCCAGGGCAGCTCAGTGGTGAAGCAGTTGAAGAGGTAGAAGATGGCCCAGGCTAGGATCACCACGTAGTACACATTTAGATGAGCCTCAATCACCTGGGTTGCATAGCCAATACCTGAAAAAATAAAAGAGTTAAACATAGAGGAAAGGTGAGTGTTGTTTTATTGAAAAGCAGAAAGAGATTTGCCAGAACTTGAAAACATCACAAACTCTAAACACTTGAAGCAGTGAACACTATTACTGATCCACTGCAGTCATTTGCTTGTACAAGTGGCACAACAAATTTAATCAATACAATTAAAAATATTCATCAAGATAATCATAGGAGGGTGAATTCAAAATATCTATTGATCTCTATTGGACATTGCTATAGTAGATGGGCATGCATATCTACCACATGTATGTGTGTGTGTGTGTGTGTGTGTGTGTGTATGTGTGCCCAAACTCTACACTGTCTCTCTTTACTTTCCGCTTATCTCTATAAAAGTAAATAATTCAAACAGTGGACTGCCCACTCTCCTTAAAACACACTGACTGACTCCTTAAAATGCAAACACTCATAAGACATAATGTGAGTGTGTTCTCACCCTCAAACAGCGGGCAGACCTTCCTCCAGCAGGTGATGCCTCCCTCACTGGTGAACTGACCCAAGGCGGTCTCCAGGAAGAACACAGGGATACCGCAGCACACAAAGAAGATGACATACGGCACGAAGAATGCACCTTGACAGGCACAGACACACAGAATACATGATGCATAAGTGAATACGAGCGCCACTCATCTACAGTCCAAAAACAGTCAGACCACTTAACCATTCAAAATGTATGTTAGCCTAAAGGACAGACATTTAAGGAACAGTTCACAATATTTTGACTCAAGTACACACAATGATACCACACATATACAACCACATGACTTTATTTACATTATATATTTACTACACTGTGCCAATGGAGGTAAATGAGAGGTTCTGTCTTACTGTCTCTTTTTTTATATATATACATAATGGATGAAATAACAAAGGACCAAAGCTACAACAGATCATTGGGAAACTTCTCTTGCTTCCTGCACTTTTAAAAGTTCTCTAATATGTCGCACCTTTTATAGAAGTAAGAGAACTTGTCTTACCTCGTTCATAAAGGAACCTAACCTTTCATATTTCAATAAGTTTGTATGGTGCTGTTCAATGTCCTATCTTACCTTATGAATATCATTACAGAGCGAGTATCATTCTTTTAAAGGAATCTGTCTTACCTCATCTAATCTTGTGAGAGAACCTCTTACTCTCTGCTAAGAGTTTTCTACTGCAGTATCCCGTCTTACTTCCTCCATTCTATAGTGAGCAATCTGTTTTACCTTCATCTTAATGGCATAGGTAAGATAAACTATTTTGCCATCTCCCCTATTTGTAACAAAGGTAAGGGAAACTGCCTTACCTCCTCCATTCTTGTAGCAGAGGTAAGGGAACCTCCAGACGTTGCCCAGTCCAATGATCTCTCCAGCCACCGACAGGACGAACTCAATCTTGTTGTTCCAGTGGCCCCTCTCGTTATACTCCCCTTTGTCCAGGCTGGAGCTGGACCCTTCCGGGTCTCTGCCATCCTCTGGTTTACCGTTTATAACGGGCCCGCTCTTCTCGGCTGTCATGTCGCTCCAACAGCCTGCTGAGAGACAGAGAGACACATGGACAGGAGATAAAAGGATGTGACCTCATAACCAGACCTTTAAATGGTTTCAATGACTTTTCTGGGATTTATATATCTTCTCTGGCACAATGGAATCAATGGGACTGTCCCAATAGTGCAAAACCCCGCCCATCTGACACTCCAGACTCAAGCAAAAGGTTCAAATCAATTGAAAGCGCTCCAATTAATTTTCATTAATTTCCAGTGATTATACAGCAACGTGATCCTATTATCATTCATACATGTTAATGCAAAGGAGGGAGGAGGAGGAGCAGTCAACAATAATCCATTAGCTACTCACTTAACTCCTGATAAATTTAGACTAGAATAGACTAGACTAGAATCGAATAGAATGGAATAGAATAGAATAGAATGCATGATACTTTTTAAGTTTGATTACAGTAGGGATACTTGAGGGGGGTGAGCAGACAAATAAAAACAAGCCCCCAGGACAGTTAAACCACTAACCTAACTCCTCTACTTGTTATGCAGCGTTTTCCGTAAAATAACTTGTTGATATGTAGGTGAAACTCAATCATGCAGTCCAATCCTCTGTTTACACCAGTTAGTCATCACACGGTGGAATCAAATGACAGACCTCAAAAGATCAGATTCTACGTGCGAAAATAGGAGCATGAGACCGCCATGCAAAGAAAAAGACATGCAACTTCAGTCCTGATCTACTCACCGATCTCCAATGGAACAGTGGCAAACCTCCTTTTGGCTCCCGCGATGATGCGCACTAACAATCACCTATACAAAACAAGGGACGGTTAAGCCTGACCCGGGGGCGAGAGAAGAGAGCGGGGGTGAAAAAGAAAACGAGAAAAATCCGGGTCCGCTTTGAGTGAAGTGGTTTTGTTAAGTCTCTTGTCTATATAAAGGAAGATCCCAGAGGTGGCAGAGTGACGGTATCTTGCACCAGGCGATGGATAACGTGCGACTGCGCTCCCACTCTCCAAGCGGTCTACTCTCAAGCGCCTCTACTTGGATAAAAGCCATGTGGTAACCAATCTAGCTCTCACTCCAGCGTTACCACGGTAGAGAGAACAGGGTGAGATGGGGAGACGGGCAAAACACGAGAAAAAAAGTTGAGTGGATGTAAGTTTCAGCAGTAAGCCGAAAACCCTCTTCATTTTTCTAAAATCACTGTAAATCATATCTGCAAGAGACTTATTACCTTTATAAACAAGGCGCAGTACACTATTGTAATAAAAACTAATGCAAATGTTCAAAAGTATTTTGTTGTTAACCAGGGATAAATGAATGTTATTTTTCAGCAGATAATCTCCATAACAGTAGCTGTGGTTGCTCAGCGACATATGTGGATATATTTGCACTTTAAATACTGAAATAAGTTATGTAGTACTCACAGGCACGCGCCTACGTGTTTTTTTTTTATAGCGATTTCAAATCTGAATCAGCCTCAGTCTCAGACTGTAATATTTTAGGATGAATATTTTTCAAACCTGCTGTCCCAGCCAGCTCTTAACAAGTCCAGATTTGATGCAATAAGCGAGCATTACTGCATCTTTAACATCGCCATGCTTTTAACGCCAAATTGACATTGAATGATGGACGTTTGTAGGCGTGAAAGCTTCCTCCCCTACGTTTTTGGAGGCCGATGTAGGAATTAAACTCTAGATGACATTCAAAACAGGTGTATGCACAGTGGGGGAACTTTGAAATGCATCTTGATACTAAAGAACAGACTCACTAATGTGACTTAATTTCACCTCGGTAGGTCATTAATAAGACGATATCAAACGTACAAACACATGCACATGTCAGTCTCAAAATTAGATTACAATTTCCAGCAGGCTCCTTTTACCTTAGATTGTTGGTTAGCTGAGGGCTTGTGGGAAGTCAAGTCTTAATCTTCAAAGAAGCAGCGACCCCAGTTGATTTATGAATTGATGTCACCGGTCTTGTTCCCTTTGTCAATCCAGTTGCCCCTGGGGCTTTGCCTTCAGCATACCAACTCACACCCCTTTTGTCCCCTCTAAAAGTCACTGTGCACTCCAATGCACAATACTAATGGATTTCCTCATTAAAAACATTGGATTCTAGTTGTCTTCACCTGATGATGAATGATCGGCTCGTCATAAAGTCTTAATAACCCATGCTGCTTCAAAAACAAATGTTTCCTTATGGGCTTAAAAGGAGGGTTTGTAGGGTTTGTTCATACACAAGTTGATTGCCTGGTTTCCAGGCGTGATAGACTTGGTGCACTAGGAACTCCCCTGGCTCTAAAAGACTGACCTAGTCTCTAAGAATCCCTTCACATCAGGGTCACTCGTCATTAGAAGCTAAAAGGAAGTGCCTTGCATGAAAAGTATGGCCACCCAAAGCGGCTGGCAAACAGTCACCGTGCTTTTCAGGCAGAGTCAAGTTCTTTATGTTGCCTAGTACAACATTATCAGAATGGGAATGCTTGATGGGGATGAAATCAAAATCATTTCTTACAGGTATGAAACCATTTCATGGGCTATGTGTTTCCGCACTACTGCATGTTTGCACGCTCTGCATGTAAAACTGTTGCATGGAGACCAATGAGCGTGGTGATAGCCTAGTACCTGTACTCTGACATTTGACTGTTGAACCTTTTCTGCCTGCCAGCCTCTCAGACTGTAGGGAAGTAACAGGTCAGCTGTGGAAGGTTACATCCAGGAGACACAGGTTATAAATGGAAAAGCTTTCGCTGTAGGACTAGACGGCCTGTTGACATGATAGCAAAAGGTCATTCTCCACAACCGCACTGCTATCAGCCTAATATTCAGAAGGACCGAGAAGCTTTGCAGTAATTGGTCGTCCAGCTCCTGAGGGACAAAAAAGTTCTTGTTCCATTGGTTGTTGAAGTCCAGCGGGACCGAGTCACTTTGCCGTCCAGCTAGGACACTGGAAAAAGCCTGTTGCTAGGATACCCATCATCACTCTTTTACAAGGTGCTGCGACAGAGGGAGAGAGGGAAAAGGCAAAGGAAATAGGTGAGCCGAGTTACACAAATATGTTAGAGGCAGAGATGGGAGCAAGTGAAAGGATGAGTAGAAGAATGGACAGACAGAAGGGAGAAGCAGATTGGAGGAACAGACAGAATTACCATCATCATATTTGTCTTTTTTGCATTGTTAATTCATTATGGTTGTTTTTATTGTTCATTTTATAATTTGTCCTGATACCTGGCCTCAGCTGTCCTGGTAGTGCATGCGTCTATGAATGCCACGCACACATTGTTTTATGAATGAGTGTTGATTAGGTAGATTTGTTCTCTTTTTAAACCCCTTTCAGGCTTGCTTTTCTGCTAATGGGCTATACAGTATACATAAACCTTATTTGTCTTTACTCGACTAGAAGAAGAGGGATAAGGCTGTCTGTTTACATCTCTTTCCCTCTCTTCTCACATGGTGTTATATAACAGAGTGTTTTTTGTGAAAGCTGCCATGTTCCTTCTTTGCTTGAGTCTGGACCAATTTGTTGGGTCTGCCTCTGTAAAAATACCATTTTTTTCCAGACAGGATAGGAAAGGTTTAGAGAGCATTTGCTATTTTTCAAAAAAGCTGTGCTGCTCGCTCATTTTGTTGCACACCGTCTCATCTGACAGCTGCACATCAGATCTAAGCAGCTTCAGCGCTCAATTCCTTCTCAAAGAAACTGCAGCAGCAGTCGTTGAGCAGAATTCATTGACTTCTTCTGCACAAATTGCAGCTGGCTGGTGTAAAGTTTTGACCCAGAAACCATGCACAAGTTCTTCTAACACCCACCTTCTGTCTGAAGCCTTATGGAGCGTAGTTTATTGTGTGTTCAGATACCCAGTAGTTGCTGATAAGGGTTCCAAATCTGCCTGTTAACACAGAGACAAATAAACTGATTTACTCATATTTGATGCTATCTCACATAGAAGAAGGGTTACAGTCTTGTAAGATGCACTCTATGTATCATCAGTGATTAACATGGTACCTCTAACATAACAGAGGTATAAATTAGACAGCTGGAGGTCATGCCAGAATCTGTAGAACATCATTTTAGAGTTTTGAACACAGTGCATAATTGGCACAAAAAAGTTAGTCCTCCTTTCAGTGGTGCAAATTATGACATTGTAAAAGAAGGGAGACCTTCTGGATTCACATTTTGCAGACTTGGGCTGTCAGGGGACTCAGGGACGAACTGCCACTGAATGTGATGTTGTGGTGATAATATTGACATTGGTTTTGCAACACTCTATTTTGTTTTCTGTGTTGTCCTTCCCATTTCTTCTCAGGTTTATATTTTTGAAAATTTGTCTGGATACAAGTTTCAGCTCAACATTTTACCTCAGTGTTTCTTGTCTCCTTGTCTTAGTGATTTCCTTGATTTCTCTGAATTTTCGTCAACCCCCATGGGAACTTGTTGCAACATCACATCCCTTACTTAAAATGAAACATGTCAAGGCTGCATTGGAATCTGGTCCATCGAGACCACTTTAAAGACCACTTTAGAGACCACAACTGGTGGACAAATTGGTATCCCTGCCTCTTCTACAAGAGATTTCTCCTTGTGTGACTGTTGAACACCAGTGCAGATTAGGTGAGTGAAATGAGAAGGCAGCTGCCTTTTGAGTCTGAGGAGCTAACAACAAAACCTGACATTTATTGTTAATGTCAACACCTGAAAATTAATTCCACCAATTCCACCAATTCCATCAATTCATTCCACTGTAAAACTCCACTGTACCTCTTCTGGAAATATCATGATATGTTACACTGTCTACACTGATCCAGTTATCCACAGAGAAAAATACACCACCAAACAAAAGGACACTGTTTTTTAACAGCTTCTAAGTGTTTTAAGGTGGATGTGTCCTTTAATCCTGATGAGGACGCAAACTAGACTCTCAGGTAGATTCCACGAAGCCAGCAAAGTGTCTTTGAAACATGAGAGATCAACGGCCCAGATGCTGCAACTTCACCAAGCCAAAAAAGGAGAAGAACCCAGAGTGTTCATAATTCACAAAGGACAGATTACACTGCAAAATGCAAGTAAATAATGGAGCAGCGAAAATAAATATTAAATTGGGATTTGCAAAGGCTTTACGAGGTAAGGAATGTAATTAGCACGCAGACTATGTACCAGCTATACAAACTCTTTCCATTTAGGTGGAGGTTTGAAAGGAAATAACTTCGTCATTCCTCTGAAAAACTCAGTTTGACGTGGACATATCTTTGACATGTTTGGATTTGAGCCCACTGGAAGCAAAGACCCAAATTCACTGACAAAGACAAAGTCATAAATGCAGCCAGATCTGCCTCGCAGTGCCAGCGCCGCTTAAAGTGTATAAACCTCCGTCTCAATAGAGACACCACCCCACATCTTCATATCAACAGCAATTTGTTTGAGCAATTCAACAAAACGCCCCCAGAACATTCAAACACGGGTCACTTCACTGAGAAAGCTTTAGACTGCATTGATGCGCAATTTTCAACAACAACAAAAAGAAACTGAGAGGGAAAGTGTAGAGAAAAGGAGCGAGGGGAAATGGGAGACAAAGAGCCCAGCTCAACAGATCCCAAACTCAGGTTCAACAAACTAGCTGCAGCCAATCCACTGCATCAATTCAGTTCAGCTTTATTTATCTCCACAGGACAATTAGCAGGGTGCAACAAAGGATAATGTTTACATTCGCAACAATGGCTGCAACAGGAAGTATCACATTACAGTCGTGAACAACATGACTGATGATTTATGCGTTGCAGACATGCATGTGTACAATACATACACACACATGCACCCATATACACACACACGCTGACCCCACCTTACTGCTTTCCTTGGAGCGTCCAATAGCTTTTTTTTTTTTTCCTTGCTTGCCAACAGCGGAGCGCTGAGTTGCTACCAACCAGGCCACCCAGTAGTGAGTGAGACCTGCCAGCAACACCCGGGCACATGCCAATAGAACAGAGAGGGCTGATATTGGTATGCTGAATATTAATGCTATCAGACCACTGCTAGTTTAACAGCACTTCAGTATACAATAGCCATTCACCGGAGAAGCAGCAAGTATAAACACTATGAACCTGCCCTCTCCTCTACATGCCATTATCCAACATTATGATCAAATATTTGACATGAAATAAGTTTGAATTATAACTTGATCAAAATAGGTTTCCTGTATGAGCCTGGGATTGTGCTGTTTGGTCACATTTTTTTTTTGCTCAAGAAAACATTTATGACTTAACACTACATGACTCAAAATTTGACACAAACAGGGCCTGCAGTCACTGATAAGTAAACGTTAGCACAGCGTGAGCAACGGCAGACAGACATGAAAGCAACAAAGTGTCAAGGAAAAAAGCTGCTCACTTTCTGATTTAGTTTGGTTTTTATTCATGCCATCAGCTCAGCCGGTTTGTTCTTTTGTCAGCGCTGTTGACAAAATCTCTCGCCGGCTTTCTAATAATTCAGCAGTTACACTGATGAGACTTCCCCTAATCAGCATATCAGCGGCTGAGGGTGTTGACAAGGCGAACCAAAAGAAAAGGATAAACATAACTTATCACTTTTGACTGTGCCATAGAAAAGCCGGATCTTTCTTATCATGCAAAGCAGCCTGTTTGAAAGTCCTGATGGGTTAGAGAGTGAGAAAGAGGGAGAGATCAGATAATCTACAACAAGGGCAAACAATACAATAGTGGTCACAGAGGATAATGAGCTGTCTATTTGATCAGTTATTTACAGTTATTTCTTACTGTTAGAGATGAAGCCATTGTACACTTCTCACTTTTCTTCTGCATGGGCTCAATACAAAAGTCCTTTTTTCTCTTTCCCTAAAAGGAATGTTAAGAATATTCACACTTCTTCCCAATTTGTAGCTGTCTGAAAGCACAAAAGATGACCTGTTTTGTAGTGCTCCCTCATAAAAGCACATTTCAGAAAGAAGAGGCGGCAGCAGACAGAAGCACTAATGCAAGATGAACATCTACAGTGGCTAATAACTTATGTGTGGGAGAAAGAGAGAAAACAGAGGAGAGAGAGAGAGAGATGCAGACAGGCAGAGAGGGACAGGAGAGAAGGGAGAAATTAGGTTGTAGGAAATAGATGGAGAGATGAGTGGAGGATAGGAGGCAGGGGAGATAAAATTGTGTGAAGTGAAACAAAAATGTGAGCAATGTTGTGCATCAGACTCATATTTAATTCATGGTCAAATATTGACCCGTATTTAACCTCGGTTACGACAGCCATTTAGTAAAAGAGGCCACAGTTTCTTCACATGCACAGATACAATCTATACACTCTCACACGCACGCAATACACACACACACACACACACACACACACAGGAGTGAGTAGGATTTCTCATATATCCTATCCAAGCAGGCGGTTGATAGCTTGCTGCTTTAGCGAGAAGAATCATTCATTCATCCATTTTCCATACAGCACTGGGCAGAACGCAAGAAGACAATCAAACTATAATAAACTCCTGACTTCATTTTTATTACAGAAATGGCAAAGGTAGACCGCACTGTCAGTCCTGACAAATGTCATGCTGTGACAGTCAACCCCTCCATGATGATCTCTCACAGGAGAGCAATATTATAATTTGTGTGCAATTATAAATTCAGCTATTATTAGCTCTATCTGTCTCCATGCTCACGGATCAGACTCTCTCAACATTTTGATGCATGAGCTGTTAGTATATTCAGGTGTGCAATGGACCATGGGTAATGAAGACACACTGGAGATCTCTCTCTCTCTCTCTCTCTCTCTCTCTCTTTCTTGTCATCCTTTCCCCTAGATGGAATGTTGATCAGTTGAGGAAATATGACACCCCGCATCTTCCTCTGAATTTGTTATTTCAGTTATCGCACTCTGACATCTCAGCATGAATGGAGTGACTGGCGGATGGGGCCATGCAGTACCTTTGGGGGTTTAAGGTGGGCCGGTAATCAGAAACCTGTCCATCGACTGTCACGGGGGGAATTGTGCGTGATTGTGTATGGGAGTGTGAGAGACAGAAAGAGAGCATGCTAAAATGCTCGTGTGTTTGTGAGTGTGTGCCTTTACTGGTTATGCATCTTGTCTCCAGGAAAGAACCGGACTCTCAGATCTTCGAGGAAGCTGAGGAAAAAAAATCTCTATTACAAACATCTCACATGGCCATTTGCACCAACGCTGTTTAATCATGTGTCTTCAAAGCCTAAATGTATTGCAGGTTTTCATTTCAACCAATTATGAGCGAGCTGATTCCACCAATTAGTTCCCCCCTCTTCGGTCGGAGGTGTGCTAATTGCTGAAATCATCTGCTATGGTTCAGTTGGGGGAAAACCTGCACTGGGCCTCAGTGCGCAGTGCATGACTGCACACATCTGCCCAACTCCCATCAGTTTTGAAGGAATTACAGGAGGCAGATCCAATAATACTAAACTAAGGTTTCAATATGTCAGATTCGTTTATCACAATGAACATCCATTTGAAACTTACAGTGAAATAATATAGTTTTTGCACGGACTCTGACTCGCCACAAGAAATCACGGAGGTCAATGTTGTTATACTGTACTTCAAACTTCTTCAATCTCCCCACTCTCTTACTTATAAAGGGATATACCACTGAATTCTACTTTTCAAATATCGCGGTTATGGCCATTTGAACATGTATTAACCTTCTGACATCACACCTGGGCACATCTCTGTTGCAAGTGAAATGGAAAACATTACTATGAGAGTGCTAGAGTTATTTTCTGGGGATCATGGTATATTTTCTGGTTCAGAACTCGGTTTCCAAATCACGGTACAGAGACATTAAAGCTCAGGGCCTTTGAACGACATCAAAGAAGATGACAGCCTCACCAGCACACTGACAACATCCCACTTGCAAGCAATGCATTTAAGAGAAAATGTTACGCGGCGACCGTCCATTCAAATTAAACAAAGGACTTACTTTCTAAACCAGTGGTTCTCGACCCTGGTCCTGACTCAGAGTCCTGCAGGTTTTCATTGCAGCCATCTAATCAGACACTGATTTACACCTGGGATGGCAGGTGAATGCAATTAACTGCAATTAATTAGCTGGCAGGATAGAAAAGCAGCAGCCTTCTGGGCCTCAGTGACCAGGACTGACAGCCGCTGTATCTTAAACACTCATATAGACACAGATGACCCCTACTGGCTACATTTTTTCATTGCAGCTCCTAAACAAGATTCCATTAAAGTCTTTGTAATCTAAGTTGTTTTATTCTCCTTGAATGACCCGTCCCTCAATGCACTCAATAGAGAGAGCTTAACACCGTCTGAAATAACCAACAACACTGTAAGGTTAGGCTACAAGGGATCTAAAAGCTCATAAGTGTGTGTGTACTCTAACCCTGAAACACTGCACAATATTGTCATGATTAGTGCTGTATCGCTTGTTTTTTGGCACGCTCTTGGTGCCAGGAGGGTTACATCTTTTGGCTCTAGATTGCTCTGAGTGCACAGACTGTTTACACACCTGAGGCATCTTGGGATGTAACAAGTCACCACGTATCACCTCTGCTTTGTATCAGCCAACAATTTATCTGTAATGCAATGAATGCAATGTGTGTGTGTGTGTGTGTGTGTGTTTTCCCATGTCATTCCCACAGCCCCATCCCCCCCAACAGGAACCATAGTCTCCCCTTATCCCATTAAGACAATTGCCAAGACTGGCATTCAAACACATGCACGTGTGTGCATGCAGGCAAACACCCACCAACACACACACACATGCACACACACCCACACAGATGCACACACACATAACCAAGCATGCACGCACACACACAGATGCACACAGACACACACACACACACACACACACACATATACGGACGAATGCACACAAATATAGTCACACATACACACACTGGGCAGAGAAAGAGTAATTTCAAAATCAATCCTTTTGAAGAAAAAAGAGTGAAAAAAGAGAGCCCCAAAACCTCCACCAGTGTTGGCTGATTGTAAAGGACTGTCAGTTACTGCAGGCTTCTATTGGGCCAAAGGGAAGCAGCAGGATTCAACTTGGGGCCCAATAAAGGGCTATTCTTCCTGGAAATCAGCCCTCACACATGGACTTGAATGCATTCGCTGCTAATCTTCCAGGCTGTGGGAGCCCACTCTATATTCACAGGCTGTGCCACCCCACCAGGCACACACCCGCATGCTGATGCCATTACATATGCTACCACACTGAGGCTACGGCTAACACGGGGTTAATGCTAACATGCTGATATCTTCCATGCATATTGTCTATTTGTTTCGTCTATCTGATTAATGCCTATTCTCTCTCTATCTGATCTAAACTTAAGAGATTAGATACTGATTTGAGCCAGTAGGCCTATTTATACTTATTTCTGTTTCAAATTTATCAAGAGTAACTTAAACTGTCACCCAGTGGGGTTTGTTCAGCTAATAGGTTAAAAGCTGCTTGCAGCAGAAGGCAACAATCATGGTTGCAAACTGATAAACAGATAAACTGAATTACCACAGGAATAATTACACGATCTTTAACACACAAGGCTGCTTATGGCGAGGGCATTCACTTTTCAGTCATACCAAAACAAGGAGAGGCAAATAAAATAAAACAGTTGGTAAATTGATGCATAATTGATATATCCAATAAGTATAAAATGAAGAAATTGATGAAAAATGTGGTGTTGGGCTGATTCTGTATTAGAGGCATATTTGTCTGTTTTTTGGCCTTGTTTGGAGGCCTTTTATTGTCACCGACCAATAAAAAAATAAAAAATAAATAAATAAATAAATAAAAATCCTCTCCCTCAAGTCCGGGCTGTAGCTAAAGTTGGTGAAGGTTAATCCTCTGAAGCGTGACAGTCATCTCTATCCCCTGACCTGCAGACAAACACTATTCATCATCGTTATACACTGACCCTGTTTTCACTGCCTCATCAACAATGTGATGAACCCTGAATCCATTTCTATTCAACATGCGTCTCACCGGGCAGCGCTCAATTAATGATCCACAACTTATTTTGCAGTGCAGCCGCTGCAAATAAACACATGAATGAACGCTGTTGTGGCTTGTGATGATCCTTCATCTTTACGGTGTCAAACGTAGCCCTCGACTAGGATTCATCAACCATGCAGTCCTCCTCCTCATCATCATCATCGCACAAAGGCAAAGAAGATGTGTCATTAGCTGGAAACTTTTTACTCACTTATCTTTGTAATTAGACTGTCTCCTTTTATCAGCGTCTGATAACCCTGCTAGCTGTAATTGGGCACACACTTGCACAGGCAAAGTGAACAAGATTTAGTTTGCCTGTAAATGAATCTATAAACGAGGCTACATTAAACAGGTCTGCAGTTATTCAGTGATTTTGGATTCTTCATTAGCATTTAATCTTATAATTATAATACATTTTACTTTCTAATAGCAATGCCATTATTCTGTCATCAGACTGAACTACAGAGTAGATGAGGGGTTCCCAAACCTTTTCATGCTCAGGTAGATGCACGTTAGATCACAAACTCAGTTTGATTCTGAAGATTTTGTTCTAAGGAGCTGTTGGAGCTGAGATTGCTGTTGGAGGACAATTCAGTATGGAATTACATAACTGTTTCTATTTTAGGTGGAGTGACCACAGCAGTGGGCAGAGTGAAAGCTGTGGTCAGTCATCTTTACACATCCTCTAATTGTGCAAACCTGTAGGGAGTGAAATTATAGTACATGAAGTTAAACCATTAGTTGTTCTGCTGAATGTTTAAGGGTTCAAGACTTGACATTGTGAACCGCTGGCCAAGGTTCATAAACCACACGGGCTGATCTGGGAAGTACAGCAGTTGGCATGATATAGAAGTGACACATCCGAGAATAGGAATCCAGAATTTCAGTGACTTTTGCCTCATAGTATAAGAGATAATCAAGAAAGCCCAAATGAAAGATAAAGATGACAAACTTGATCGTTGCAGGGGTTTAACAGGAACATGAGGCTGGCTTAAAATATCTCCAGTCAAATACTGCCCTCCAGTGGAGTGAACATTTTGCTAAAATACCTCTAATCATCTCTCAATTATACAAAATGCTGCATTACCAACCCACCCATTAATCATCTATTCCCAGACCTACTAATCCCCTCTACTCCCCCCTCACCACGCATCCTTCTAATCATATATCTCAAGGGTTTCAAATCATGTGCAATGGAGAGCATGAGTAAATAAAGCTGATTTTTTGTTCCGACCAAAAACAACACAGGGCCATTTCACAGATTTTCAGGCAGAGAAGAAGAAATAATCGATGGAATCACCTAATATACTGTTTGGTTAGAATGAAAACCCACATACTTTCAGCACTCCATGTGCTCTCATGTAATCACCCACACATCCATCCATCCATCCATCCATCCATCCATCCATCCATCCGATTCCTGCCTAGAGGGATCAAAGAGATCTTGTCATCATTTTTTGAACGTATAGTCAGCTCAACATACTCAACAAGTGCACATTTTGTGGTTTGCAGCGCTTTCCTGATTCACTTGATGCTCAAACCCAAGAGTAAAAAAGCACACTGACACTTGATCAGCTCGGTCCCATTTCCGATTAAAGGGACAAAGATGATGCTACTGTAACACTATCCCAAGTGAATTTGCCCTCACTTCCCCCTGAAACTGGATAGGATAAAGTCTGTACTAACCTTATTTAGCATGTTGCAGACATCGGGCACTGAGAGCAAATTTGCCATGTTGCTCTATTCCACCATATTGCTCTCCCCCCAGAGGAGTTGGCTGCAAATTATGTGACACCCATAGGATTGTTATGGTCACAACACCTTCAGTAACACCACTATGGTGAGATGCCCAACATGCTAAAAGCAAACAAGTTACTTAGCAACAGCCACAGAGAGGAATTGTGTCGATAGCTCAGTTTGGGAGTGAAACTGGAAACATCCCTGAGACACAAACATATTCAAACAAATCAATATAGAGAGAGACACAATCAAAGTCATACACATCACCGGCTGGGGAAGTGCAACCAATCAGAACAGGACATGTCACACGGGCCAGGACACACCATTCTGGGTCATGCTGCTCTGGGAGATTTATTTAGTGCTTTTTCATTTTTTGTTTTATTATGTTTTTCACTTGCGCTCCTGTCAGGAGTGTGGTAAATGGGACAGTCAAGCAGCAAGAGTCACAGTTCATCATCATTGTCATCATCATCATTATATAAGTATCATCATCATCATCATCATCACCGCCACCATCATTATCATCATCCTCTTCATAATATTATCATAATTTTCATAATCATATAACTTTTTCCTCAAGCTAGAAAATAATTTACATCACATTGTTGTACTGACTTTTGAGACCACAAACATTCCGGCAACACACTCTAGGATAAGGGTGGATAACAATCAGAAAAGCATGACGTTTTGCATAGTATTAAATGAACAAAGACATTGAGTTCTTTATTTACAATTATTGTATAGATAAAAAAAATATCATAAAAACAAGATGAATGAACACTTAATCACTTACCCATAAATGGCTAAGAATGCCAAAAGTTATCTATTGGCATTTCTCTTTTTCTTTGTTCCACAAACTGCATGCTGCTAAATACAGTACATCGAGGCAGGTGAGAGTATATTGCAAGAAGTATCATTGATATCATCATCATTATCATCATCATCATCATCATCATCGTCAGCATCATCATCATCTTTATCATCACCATCGTCATTGTTGTCATCATCATCATCATTATCATCATCGTCAACATAATTATTGGTTGTTACAACACATGTTGTCATTTTGATGTAATCATGGTGTCTGACATGTGCCTGACAGGAGCTGCGATTGGTTACATACAGCCAAACAGCTGCGTTGGCAGTATGACTTGTGGTGCATGATGGGAGGTGTAGTCAGGAAGAGTTCCTGTTTCACACCGGTCCGCATGGAGTTTCTGTCCTCAATGGACTCATTGCTCTATTTACAAAGAATACTCTTAACTTGGTGTCTCTGCATCCTCTTAAAGCTGAATGTCCTCTTGGATGTAAAAGTGGTTTGAGAATGTTGGCTGAAGTCTTTTTTTTCTTTTTCTTTTGAAAATGTTTTGTTGTTGCTGCTGTTTTTTGTTTTTTATTTTTTTATTTTTTGTTGTTTTTTACAGAGAAACAAAGAAATTGTCAAGTTAAAACATTTTTAAAGGAAAAAAAAAATTAACAGCTTCTAAGCAGAACATCAGAATCCAGACTATAGTTCAACTTAAATAAAAGAGATTTTATTCAAATGGTCCATGTTGCTTTTTCAACACGCCTGAGCTGACTGGTAAAGCTTGTGCACCCTCTCCAGATGGACAGATTGACTGGGAAATGACAGAGGAGGAGGATATAAAAAAAGATAGAACTGCTTGGATAAATGATTGTATATACTGTGTGTAGTAGTGTATACGATTTTTAAATGTAGAAAAATCTTCAATTGGTTCAAGTTGCATAATGAGCCTATCACGTCATGCTTGCCACTGACTCCGATTACAATTAATTATAGTAATAACGATGATAGTACAGGGTAGTTAAGTGGCCTTGTCCTTCTGGGTGCATTAAGACTGGGTAAATGTGCCTTCTGTATGCTTCTCTCTGGTAATGTCTGGTCGGTCAAAGCACAATAAATAGATTACAACTAGTGAGTACAGTTGAGATGCTAAAGTACTGTATATTCTGTGACGGCAGGAAGACAAGCTTGGTTAAAACACACAAAAGCACATCTAGAATTACACCACAGAGTTTTTCATTCATAACCAGATAGTGCAGAAAAGGATCATCTTTTTTATATAGAAAAAGAGTCAAAGCAACATTCCATTTTTGTTGTAATTTTTTTTTCTATTTTTTCTTTTTTTTTTTTTTAGATGTTCAAAATGCCTACAGCTTTGTGGGGCTGTATGTTTCTCTCTTTTAGAAGAAGAGAAGAAGAAGAAGAAGAAAAAAAAAGAACCCCTCCCCCAAAAAATCAACACAATATCTCCCAAAATTTCAACACAAGTGTTTGATTTTCATACAGATAAGCCAAATATAACTTAGTTTGCAAATTTCTAATATGACTTCGACTGCAGCCTCTGATGGTCACATGTGTCTTAAAACATCAAGTCCTTTGAACAAGCAGATTTATCTAGAAGACAGTTCACTGTAAAGGTCCTGATACAAGCCTTTGACTCAAGCCCTGACCCCGGGCCAGAGCTGAAGCACAGAATAAAAAAAAAATCATAATAGAAAAACAAAACAAAATAAAATAAAATGGAAAGAAGAGATAAAAGTAGTGAAAGAAAAAAAAGAAAAGAAATATACCCCCTCTGTCACAAAAAGAAGGCCTCCATTTGGAAAACCATAGACAAGCCACTCCAACTTGATCCCAACAATCATAGAGAATAATACTAAGATTCCACATTTACTAGGTAATCCCATTATATTTTGGTTTCTTTTTGTTTGTTAATCCTCTAAAAATATCTACAATATTTGACAAGATAGCAGGCAAGTTCCAGCACATGGTTTTTCAGTAATAACACACCAATAGAGCTCTGGTCCATCTAAGCACATCTGAGCTGTGAGCTTCTCCACCCCCCTCTCTAGAAACCAGGAAGTATATCTCTACGAGGTTGTAAACAAATTACATTCTCTTTAAGACATAAATAAGTCAAAGTATTTTGAGCCATTGAAGCAGGAACAAGGCAACATGCCGACAAACAAAGATAAACTCTCTCTAAATATATTTATATATATTTATAGAATATACCCCATAAATGCTATCATCATCATTATTACTATGGGTTCCTCTTTTCCGACAGGTGCAAAACTACTGTGCAAGTTGTGCCCTACCACCTCAGTACACATTTCCTTTTATGGATGAAATAAATCTTTACAGTTGGGTACATGTACATGCCACACAGAGGGAACTCGCAGGCCAGGAACTCAGAGAGGCTGTCTTTAAAATAGCAGTCCGCCACATTGCCTAGCCCATCAAAACCAAAGAATTCCAATAAAATTAAAACCCTTTTAAATAAAAACTTGGGTAATGTACATTCATGCAGGAGCAATAATAATAATAACAATAATAATAATAATAATAATCAGAATCAGAATAATAACAATGTTTTTCAATTTAATTTAAACTATTATCAATATTGACAATGTTATTGTTGAGGAGGGGGAGTGTAAAGGGAGTTAAAAGTCTGTCCTTGTTTGTTTTTTTTTTGTTTGTTTTTTTGTTTTTGTTTTTTGATTTACTCCTCGGCAATTTCTCCCTCCTCATCGTCCTCCTCCTCTTCCTCGCTCTGCTGCCACTAATGACACAGTTCACACGTTATGTCCAGTCAGTGGCACGCATATACATGCTCACACACATATAGTCACACACACTGCCACCACCATACACACACAACCACAAAAAAAACAGCATGGCTGTGTAGGTTTTGTGGTTTTGTTGCGCTTTTTTGATTGTATGTAGTAAATTTTTTTTTTTCCCGCCTTGTCATATTACTTTTGATTCTCTCCATTCAGAGGAGTGGAGAGCTTGAAGATCTCAAGGTTGGGGGGTGGGGGTGGGGG
>OMLF01020346.1:0-33287 GCA_900302615.1 Holocentrus rufus
TAAAATCTTTTTTGAACTGCTATAAATACATTTCATTGAGAGGTTTCACAACGATCAAACTGTATGCCACTGTTTGTACGCTGAAAGTGAATGACACACTCAACTGTGTTAAAAACACACACACATACACACACACACACACACACACACATGCACTCATTCAATTGCGTACACATGTAGTCACAACATAAGTTTGTACACGTATAGGCACATGTACTTTGTAGGCAGAGGCCTAGCGCACTTGTGCACACACAAACGTACACACATGCACACACACACACACCCACGCACGCGCGCGCACACACACCAAGGACAGAAAGGCACAAGGTATTGCTAATGTTGAGGACGCATTGAAACATAGTCTATCTAGACGTATAAATGATCCTTTCACCCATGCATCCTTTTCTCTTCCTCACAGTAAAAACAGCTTCTAGAAAAAAAGAGAGATGCTTACTCTTTCTCTCTTGAACTGACATGCAGAAACAAACAAAATAAAAATAAAATAAAGTAAAAAAAAAAACAAGCGCACCCACACACGCCCACACACTTTTAAGAGTAAACAAAACCTACAGATCTGCAGTACCCAGCGAGGTACGCCATTTGGTATTTGAGCACAGACAGACACGCTCAGGTCGGCCGATGTGTAAGACTTCCAAAACAGAGAGCCAGGTGTCGCATACAAATCTTACAAAAGCAGAGAGGGTGTATATAAAAAGAGCGCGAACACACGCGGAGGGGCAAAAGACTGTCAGGCCAGCGGTCTGTGGTTGATCACGAACCTGACGTGGGCTCTGCAGGCAAACATTTTAACGCCGCTTCAAACATCTGAGCTCACGGAGGCGCTCTTTGTCCTTTGCAGTGAGATGCTCGAAAAAGTCCTCAAAACACAGAGATAGGTACGATACATCCAGCTCTCCTCATTTGTTGTTTTTCAAGTACTAAAACTGTTTTCAACTACGACGTTGCCCAGGTCTGACACAAACAGTGTTACAGGTCAGACGGAGATGAAGAGGGGTTCACTGGACTGGAGTGAGTAACAAGACGACCAACATAGGAGTCAGTATGCGCCGCGTGGGGTCCAACATGGACCAATAGCGTGGGAGGAGTCAGAACGGGGGCCGTCTCTTTGCCGGACGGCCGTCGGCCCGGGCGGTGATGTGCTTCCTGGGCCGAGAGGAGGGCGGGGTCGGCGAGGAGCGGGACTGAGGGGCGAACAGATTCCTGCACCGTCGTGTCTTTCCATAGCCACAGCTTTAAATAGCAGCAGCTGGACTAGCGGTACCTCACGCACACACACGCGCACGCACAAACACATACAACACCGAGCATGACGTCTTGAACCCAATCCCCGACTCCTCCACCCCACAAGCTGAGCGATCTCAGCCAGGTGTCTTTCCCCCTCTTCTCTGTGGAGCTGGGCCGCCCTCTGAAGCTCCTCCTCCTCATTTCCTGCGTGTCTGTCTGCTCTGTTGTCTCTGTTACCAGCCTATGAGGTTGGCTTTGGCCTTTTCGGTGAGCTTGCGGACACGGCCCTTAGAGGAAGTTCCAAAGGTGATTGAAGAGTCCTCGAACAGCAGCTGCCTCTGCTCCTCCTCAGAGTCCTCCTCCATGTACCAGGCTGACCGTCGCCCTTGGTTACGCGTGCGCATCGACCCCCCGGCCCCCTCCTCCTCCTCCACCTTTGGGGACTCCCTCCTGTGGGAGCGGTGAGGAGTGGGGTGAGGAGGAGGCGCGGCCTCCTCAATGGCCCGCCTGCTGCTCCTCCTCAGCGGGGAGGGGTCAGGCGACTCGGCGGCGGGCGGAGTCGCCTCCTCAGTTCTTACCGATCGAGGCCGCCCGCGCCGCTTGGGCGTCGCCGCCGCGCCAGAGTCCGACAGCACAGCTGCTTCCGGCGCGGAGGAGGTCCCGCCCTCGTCGCCCGTGGATTGGTCGGGCTCGTCCTCGGGGGTGGAGCTCCTGCGGCTGCTCCTCCTCCTCATCTCCTCCAGCTCCTGCTTGCTCTTCCTGCCTCTCTTCTTGCCAGGCGGGCGGCCTCGGGGTCGGGTGGGGCTCGCTGGGGTTGTGACCTCCGGAGGGCTCACCGGCGGGTCGACTCTGGGTCTCCGCCCCCTCCTCCCCACGCCCAGGGTCACATGACTGCTGTGGCCGTTCAGGTGAGCTGTGTTCTGAGATGAGGGGCTGGCAGGAGAGCCTGAGTGGGAGGGGCATTTATTTACAGAGAGGAACAAATAAGAATCACATTAGTAACACTGTCTAAATATGCGGGGCAGACAACTTCATTATTTCCAGAGGCTGAGCTAATCATATTATTAAGGCGTTACACTGCCACTTTTTTTTTTCCTTTTCTTACCGGGCGTATGTCGTACAGGGGTCCTGAGTTTCCGCCGGGTGCTTCCCACACTGCTGCTCTCTGTAGCAGGACAGGGTGTCGACCTTTCGCCAGCTGGTGGAGTTGGAGCTGACACAGAGTTATGAGCCCGCAGCGAGCGAGCGGGGGGCTCTGATGACAGGCAGAGACAGACTTCCTCTCACAAATCGGTTTGTTGCACAGTGTAGATAACAGTAATGTGA
Organism: Holocentrus rufus; assembly: GCA_900302615.1. NCBI lineage: Eukaryota > Metazoa > Chordata > Actinopteri > Holocentriformes > Holocentridae > Holocentrus > Holocentrus rufus. The sequence continues at coordinate 2,572 of OMLF01020346.1, forward strand.
TGCATGCGGTTAATCCTTTGCGATAAAGCAAACGACTTTTATTAGCATCGATTTGCATGTGCGAGCGGCCTCACCTGTTGTGCTCTGCGTGTTGCTCGTGGGTGTGTGCGAGGACGAGGACGAGGGCGGGGAGTGTGTGGAGTGCCGCGCGCCGCTGCGTGTTCGCCCCGCCGCCAGCGTGTCCACCTTGCCGTTGACCAGCTGAGGGGGCTGCTTGGGAGGGAGGTTCTGTCTCAGAGAGGCTGGCCGCGAAGGAGGCGGCGACGGCTCCTTTTTCGCGGTCACCCTGGATGATACACGTCTCTTCCTCTCCGGGCTAGAGGCAGGATGGAGGGGGAAGGAGGGGGGTTAGATCGGGTCTGTGGTGAAGTAATCATTTACACACAGACAAATGCTGTCCCTTAGCTGTGGACATGATGCTCACTCATTGTAGAAAAATGTAATTAATGGCCCAGCACGAGCAGAGTGCATACTAAACTCCTAATGAACTACACAATTTGGTCCTGATTCGCATCATCGTCTCTGATTAGTTGCACCATACCCACTGGCACCGCAACACTGCATTCAAGTCCTGTGTATCAAACTCAAGCATCGTCTGCCTCGTTCTCTGAGCCCACTGACTGTCTTCTATTGGACAAGGATGTTGACAAGGACTCAGTCTGAAGAAAACAATGCCTTGGTTTAATGCATTGCATTTAAATGGGCATGCAGAAGTACAGAGTATAAATGAAGCTTTTCCAAGCCTGAAGTTAGTTGAATTCGGGTGAAATGAATTACAAATGTGCACTTTGCTGCCGGAGTCGCCTACTTCTCAGAGCTAATCAATGGCAATAAAAAGCTGCTATTTGACAAGATAGTGAAAAAAGCATCCAAAACCCCCTCCTACACTCAGTCCTCTTTTATTGTTAATGTTTTTTAAAACATTCTTTAATCACAAAACAGACCTTTTTAGACATCAATTTATTAGTAAAAGCTACTGGTGCCTCTTTGGATAGCTCAGTGCCCTGCAGCCCACCTGTGCACTCCCGCAATTTTAGACAGTCCTCTTAGACGTCTTCACCAAATTAGTATTTACCACAAAACCTACAACTTGCCCTAAGTCCTGGAAAGAATAGTAGCTGCCCAATTAACTGACTCTGTCTCCAGCAATCAGCAGTTCGAGAGGTTTCAACCTGGCTGTAGGCCATTTCATTGCACTCAGACCTTACTCACTTGAGTGGTAAATGGCCTACTGCTTTCCTTAGCATCTAAGTCTTCCTCAGTTTTAATTCCACTCAATTTGATATTGGCCTCCAATACAGCTGATTCCAATATATAGTACTTCTAAATCCACAGACTACATCAACATACAAGGTCCTGCACTTTTGTAGTTCAAGTCTTATCTGTGAGAGCTAACAGGGTTTCTCACATTTCTCACATCTCACATTAACTTCAGCAAACTACAAGGTTCAGTGCCAGGTGTGTTGCTATTTCTTACATGCTAGCTTGTGGTGAAGTGATGCGTAATTATGACATCAATTTCCACTCCTATATCAGTACTGAAATCTACATACTTATTAAGCCTAGCAACCGCGTACAATTTGCAAAACCGGAGGCATGCTTATCTATAGTTACAAAGTCATTAAATTTCCTGCTACTAGAACTAGAATGTTGATTGCTGGCCTGAAAACCCAAAGGTCTTGTGCTGCCAATGTCATCTTGAATGTTCCACAGTCTCAAAAATAAAAAAAATAAAAAATGTCTGTAGTACATTTGATCTATTAAGACATCAAAGACATCACAAAGATACCATTTTTTTTAAAACTCAGGAACACTGCAAAAATGTATCCTTTATATCTGGCGATGAAACACTCATTTGATTTGCTAAGACTCAATTACTGTAATGTCCTGTTTTCTGCCTTACAAAACTCCAGTATCAAAAACCTTCAACTCAGACAAATTGCTGCTGCCAGAATATTAACTAAAACTGGGAAATTTTGATCACATCTATTTTAACCTCGTTTCAGTGGCTCCAAATTCAGCCAAAAACTGACTTCAAAATGCTTACACAATACACTTGCACTGTCATATTTTTATCACCTCATCATCTCTTATGCTCCCTATCTTTGGAGCAGACTGTACTAACTCAAAACCTATCTATTCTCATTGTCAAATGGCTGACCCCAGTGCGATCCAGTTTAGGAGTGACATAGTCTCTTCTCTTACTTCGGGAACCCAGTCTAAGGGTCAGCCTGCATCATTACACTTTGTATCTGTCTGTCCTCTCTTTCATTCAGCTGCTGCCTTTACCTCGTGGACATTGGCGCTGGCCCTAACTTTTATGGACACTGGTACTGGCCTACCTGGCTGAAGTCCAATCTCTCTGCCTTATCATGTTTTTCTTTGTCTTATTTCCTCCTTTATATCATTGTCCATTTTATTGTTTTGTCCTGACACCTATTGCACATCCAGCTATCCTGCCAGGATATCCCTCTCTGAGATGATGCCCTAAAGGTTTCTTACTTCTGTTTTTTTTCCATTGTGTCTCTTGGGAGTATGGGAGTCCTCATCTTCACTGAGGGCCAAAGGCTCAGCTATGTAGGCCTATTATGTCATCCTGTATAGGCTATTTTGTGACCTGTGTTTTGTTTCCTTAGTATTTTAATTTGTTGCAGCCTATATAGCATCATTTTGTTTTGTTTGTGTTGGTTAGTTGTCTAGATTGGCTCGTTTGCATAACCCACTACCTATACAGTATATAAACTCTAAATGCCATACCAAGTCCAGTGTTTCTACCTGCTGACCCACAATAAAACCGTCTACTGTTGCTGTTCTTTGACCCACAGTAACAGATCATCTGTTCTACCTGGATGCGGTGCTGCTTGCGGGAGATTCGCTCCTCCTCCTCCTCCTCTTCATGGCGTGCCGCGTCTGTCTGTCTGTAGTGTGTCGTGTCTGTCTGTCTGTGCCCTGTCTGGTCAGTTTGTCCGTCAGGCCGTGGATGGCCTTGTAGTCGGCCAGGATGGAGCTGACGTGCTCCTCAAACAGCGCTGACAGCCGCAGACTCATACTATAGATCTGGAGACAAAATAAAGGACACTCCCTTAATAAGCCATACATTAATTCAGGTGTCGTACTGAGAAATAAGGGAGAACTGTTTGAAAAGGATAGGTTGACGTGAGATTTTTAGTATATATATTTTCCAAAGCATAAAAATAATGCATGCACCACAAGACAAAAGTGTGAAGGAGTTTGTGTGTGAGTGTGTGTGTGCAAATGTATGGCTCACCCGAGACTTTTTACTGGGCGTGTAAGCTTTGGAATTGCTGAAAATGAGGCGGACGTCTTTGCAGAGCTCAATGGGAGACTGGTACTTTCCTTCAGTCAGGGTGCTGAGAACAGTGCCAAAGTCCATGGGCGAGTCAACTACGTCCAGATAGTCCTGGGACACGCAAAGATAAGTTGAGACAGCAGCGTTAGGGATACTGAAAGCTGAGTGAGGAATAGATTAGAGGATAGAAAGAGCAAGAGAGAGAGAGAGAAAGAAATGAATAATGTGTTTCAGGTTTGGTTTGATTAAACCAAACAAAAACAAATAAGGTCATCTTTAATCCTGGAACCTGTGACTTCTCAAGTTCCCGGCGCCTCGAGGAAGTCTGAGTTCAGTTTGTCTCTGCGGGGGGTTGAGTTGATTCTGAGTGCTACTGCGTGCAAAAATGCTGACTAATCACTAGTTCACATGGAAGGCTGAAATGGACAAAGTGTTTGCTGCGTAGTTACCGGGTACTCCTGTAGGTCCACAGGTTCTCTGAAGGGCTCGGAGTCTTCACACTGAAAGATGAGGTCCAGCAGCTCCTTACAGCGCCCCCTCCAGGCCTGGGGGTCATATGACGGAGGCCGAGTGCGCAGTTGGCGCTGCATGGGTCGACGGCCCTATGCAAAAACGGCAAGAGCAAATTTAATGGAAATGTAATGGTAATGCTGCCTGGAAGCGACAGCCTCGTCTTCCAATATTTTCATTAAAGTGAACAGCAGGGTGTCAGCTATTCTGTCTATGTGGTGATAAATCTGTGAGTATATTAATTGAAACTGAAAAATGGTCGAAAATGCACTCTTGCTATGAGACATGTCACCTTCTTGTTTCTTGTGGATGTTCCAGGAGTGTTGGTATCTTCATCATCCTCCTCATCATCCTGTGTAGGCAAAGGGAAAAAACAAACATAGCACATTTAAAATTACCATCTTCTAAACGTCATGTGGGCTGCTCTGCATTAGCATATTTCATTATGTGCACTCAAACCTGCCTTTCAGGTAAAACATGATCCAAGCTTATCAAAAGATTGCAGAGGGAATGCAAACTCCCAAACAAGTGCAAGTAAAAGCACAAAACTGATCGCTACTACTGATTTTAAAAGCTACAGGTTTTTACCATAAAATTACTACTTGTCATCAGAACATTTTTTCACAGTGATTTCGGCCAATATCCAGATGATCCAAATTATTTCTAAAAGGTAATTTAAAGTGAAGGCTTTTAATTTTTTGGACATGAGAGTCCAATTATTCACCCTCAGCTGAAAGGGATGACTGAATCTCCGGGGTCTTAAATGTGACAATAGGCCTTGTGAAGCCAAACAAATTGACAGGAACTAGAAAGCAAGCAACTGTTCATTTTACCATTGGTTAGTTGATTACCACCTACAATACTGTCATTTTCCAGTGCATTATCAATAATTTGGCTTGGTGAGAAGGCACAGAATCAATAACAGCTGCAATTAGAGTAAATAAAGAGACAATGTGGGCCAAGGTTCTTGCAAGATAAAAACAATTGCGGGGTACACATGCAAACACACCTCATCCTCAGAGTCAGAGAAGGTAGCCTTCTTCATAGTTTTGTGGAGGGGGATTATGTCTGTCAGACTTTGGTCCCTAAGGAAGAAAAAAGCAGAAGGAGAAAAAGGGAGAATAAGAGGAGGATGTAAACAGGCATTATTCACAAATTAGCTATGGTAGTTCCTGAAATATAAGCCTGGCTGTGAATTTTAGAAACAGTACCTAAAAACAGTACCAGTTTTAATGAAATTACCAAAGCATTTATTTAAGTTTCACTTTAAATTTAATTGAAAGCATATAATATCCATTTTGAGTCACTGGGAAAAAAAAAAATCTAATTTGAAAACAGGAGTGCCCGGAGGAAACAACAGAAAGCTACTGCTAGATGAAAGATATTTATATACAAAACATGTTTAACAGATGCAGAGCAGTTATACAAGACTCACTTAATGAATTGCAGCATGAGGTCAGAGACAAACTTGGCGGTGGTGACGATAAACGCTCCCGGCTCATTGAATGTTTGGGCGTTGTGTTCAATATAACGAACCTCCCACATCAGAGAAGACATACGTCTGAAAGGGAAACAAAGAATTGTTGAGATTACGTTAAAATCTCTCTCATGTGCACACAGTCTCTGGCTTGTTCTAACACACACACACACACACACACACACACACACAGGTGCCTATTTACCTGTAGAAGTGGTTCTCCAGCCTTTGGCGTATGGTGCTGAGGTCAGTGACGTAGGCCACTACGGTGCAGTATGTGGGGTAGGCTTGAAGGTCTACTGGAAAGGCAAATGGAGCGGCTACATCTGAAAGAGGCAGGGGTGGATTATGGGATTGAAAGAGGTACAATGAGACAAGGAGAGCAGGTTACTGAACAGTTCAGTGGCAAGAGGCAGATCCATTCAGACATTGATGCTGCATTCATATCATATCAGAAGAAATGGACAAATGATGACGTGTTGGAACAGCCATGCCTAAAACAATTTTCCTTTACGACTTTAAAATAAACAAAATAAGACAATGCATCTGTAAATATACCACGAGATCCAGTCAAGCAATAATTCCCAACAAAAATGTTTTTGTCTCATTGTAAAAATTAAAATGCATTTATTTCAGATGGCAAACGCTGATTAAAACCATTAGAGCAACATGTTGCAGCCTCGTCTGGCTTTCATCAGGGAAAAACAACAGTAAACCATAAACAAAATTACTCGCTTTTCATGTGTAGGAAGAACATAATTTTCATTGTCACTGCCTCAGACTGCCAACATCGGTGGATTCGCTGCTATGTTTATCACTTGTGTTGTCACGCTTCTGCAATTCATGACACTAAGTGGAGGATATCAAAGCCCACAAAAAAAAAAATTCCCACATATCCTACTTGTCATTACAGCTAGGAGGTTGTCGCAAATAGTTTTTCCCCTGCCAGTACTTCTTTTTTTTTTTTTTTTTGAGAATCCAATCTGACGTGAAGGCAGCATAACCCAACATTTTAACCGTTTAAATCTACAAATTGAAACAGCAGAATACACTATGATTTGTGAATTAAGGACACTACTAAAATAGGGCGATGTGGTTATATGTTTGTCACCCAGCCACATCTACTGTACATCATCAAGTGGGAGTGTAGGAGCAGTGCATTTTGGGGAAAGGTGAAGATAAGATTTTAACAGAGGTGGATCTCCTGGGCCTGTTTTTATCAACTGTTGAAACAGGACTGCTTATCTCAGACCATTAATACCTGTTCAGTCATAAAGATGTTTCTGATTTATTTGGATACAATACAGTGCCGGGAAGTTTGAAAGGAATGGGCTTGGGCCTAAAGGACTTTTGTCTAAAATCCTCCCACAGCTTGAAATATAGGCGTAACGGGGAAAGATCTGGGAGGATTAAGTGTGCTGGCACCTCACGTGGTTCGCCTCACGACGGTCACTAGAGGGAGCCTTTACACTGAGGTTTCTGCGTGGAGCGTTGCAGTGATTCAAAGTGTGTGCCTGATGTGCCATTACATCACTTATCAGGAATTCAAGCAACTACCTCAATGTCTGGCACAATATGTTAGCAGCTTATTCCACTTAACACGTAATCTGTGGTCCTGCTGGGCTCATGTTGATGAGCTCAGAGCAGCAGAGTCCCACAGGCGGATGACATCATGTTGGGAATGGCATCGGTGAGCATGAAGGCATTTGGTCACAAGCAAAAAAAATAAAAAGTGACCTCACAGCCAACTTCCCGTCCTAGGTCTGGCTGACGGTATCAGAGCAGTGATTTTTTGTTGATGATGTCATACCAAGTGTGCAGAGCTGGTCGATGGCTTTGATGATGCGTTCACACTCCTCTGAGCGCGTGCGGGAGCCCCACTCCCCATCCAGAGGGACGTAGAGCAGCTCCTTCTGCTCCTCTTCTGTCAGCGGGACGCTCATGCCTAACTCATCAGGGAACGACGCTGCGGAGTGAAGAGGAGCAGCCAGAGGGGAGGGAGGAAGGAACAGAGAAATCCATCATGGAGAAAGATGAAACGGAGGAGAGGGAGGGAAAAATGTGAAAAGAGAGGTTTGTGTTAGCGTGTACATGTGAGGAAATCCAAAAAGTGAAAGTGAGCGTGCATTGATACTGTGCATCTTTGGCTTAAGAAAGATTCAGTTTGAGTCATAACTCACTAGCTGCAACTCAATTTAAGAACAGTTTTTCTTGTTGGAAACCACGATTTGAGTCAGCAATTTGATTCAAAACATTTTATACCCATTAACAATGATGTAAGACTATCCTTTTCTTCTGAAATGTTAAAAAGAAATCAGACAAGAGAATTACTTTCACATTATTTATTCTAAATTCAAAGAATTTCATATTGATTCGTCAGGCCAAAGGAGTCAACTCCTTCCATTTATTTCTTTAAGCAGATCGATGCGGTTGAATCAGCAGATTCTATTATCAATGCATTCCTGAAATGAATCAGTTGTTACACCTTTACTGTGCATGTTGCGTGGGAGACTCACCATCAGTGGGGATTGTCTCCATATCCCAAGGGCTCATCTTCTCTGTGTCTCCGTTATCCCAGCTGAACAGAGAACACATCAGCATTACTGTCAACGTCAACATTATCATATCTAGCTGTCTACAAGCCTACTGTAGCTTTCTTTTAATGTAGCGAAATGATGTGCTTATGCTCTGTTCACACCGCTGTTTAACTTGTGTGCAATTTTAAAAAAAAACAAAAAAAGAACGCATTGCACTTCATCAGAGTAGAACTGCACTATACATTTCATGCGGACTTTTTTTCTGCTTCTTTCCTTTCACTGAAGTGGCTTCCACACTTTTTATATGTGACGTACTGCAAGGTCTTTCTTTCCTCTCCCACAGCTTAAGTGGATAACAGACATTTCCTAACGAGCTTTTTCAAATGAGGTGAAGTGGTGAGAAGAAAAATCAACTCAAACATGACAGTACGCTCAACGGATTTCAATATGGAAGTCACTGGCAAATAAAGACCAGAGCTAAAAAGGACATAGATAGATAGATAGATAGATATGGATATGTTAATTTTTCACATGCACTCTAAAATACAACGCATATTAAGATGCAATAACATGCAGGAGCCCAAGCCATTCATATCAGCGCTTGTGAATCACTTAAGTCATGAGGTGTTCATGTAATTAATAAATGTCAAGAGTGGAGCTGTCAGGATCATAGTGAACCGTTTGTCCAATTAAGATCATGTTTCCATTTGCTGGAAACTTGCCCTGACAGTGTAAATGTTCTTGTTTTCTGTCACCGCCGTGTTTAAAACAAGAGGATATCTCCATCTCAGTCTCACTTTGCCTTTCACTCCATGAGAACAAACTGTACAGTGGACAAGGTGCTCAGTGAGAACTGAGGCCGGGGTTGAAGTGCAAAGTCTCCACTCTTGTAACCGTGGCCGACGTCAATGATTTCTCAAACCCAATCTCTCAATCACAAGCAAGAATGTTTAGAAACAGGAGTCTCTATTCATTGGGTTTTGAGTTGATTTTCCTCTTTCAGTGCTGCGGGTAAAGTAAAGGCATGCGGTGGCCTTACCAGACGTTGTAGCACTGGAAGAGGCTGTCAGGATACTGGGACTGGAAGGGCTCCTGGCTCTCGATGGTCCCAAACCACCAGGCATCATCAATCACCGACCGAAACCTGTCACCTGCAGACCGACCACACAACAACTCACATCTACTTGAAACTGACAACATAACTTCATAGATTAAGCTCACTTCCACTAGTAGCACCTCAAACACTTCAAATATATTTTACATGCAGATGTCTTTTTATCTTAGCTTAAGGCCGGCCAAGTCAAGCTGTGAAGGTAAAACTGGCTGACCTATACTCCACTGCCTGTCTCTGGCATTGTCAAACTGCTGCCGCAAAATCAGGAAGTCGATCACGTCAGGCATGTCGTGGTACCTGCAACAAGACAAACCCAGATGTTTACATCAGTCCACGATTACAACAGAAAGATGATCACAGTAAAAGTGCACAAAGATGGTTGCTTCTTGGTTTAAAATCCTCATCCAACAATCCAACAATAAAATCAGTTTTATTAAGTGGATTATGCCTGTTGATTTGGAAATCAGATTTAATTGTGCTATCACAGTTTATCTTGTGTCAAATTGGAATTATTTAGGGGGGAAAAATGCTACATTTAAACTGAGCACAAGAGGGAGCCACGCAGATTACTGAAGCTGATAGTTTCACAACAGGCTGGCACATAAAATCTTTTTATTGTTGGACAAAAAGCAAAAGCTGCAGCTCAGCGTGGGACATTCCCTCGCAGAGATTATGACACACATTGTAAACATTGCAATGCAGTATACAAATACAGCACCGCAATGTATTACCTAAGAAAATAGTGTTTGATGCAGGAGCAGGTGGAAATGTAATTTCCTTTAATAAATAATATCTCATTTTAGGGCAATGTGTATGAAACAAAGTAGCTGCCTGTGTTGTTATCTGGTTTGATTTAATAAGACATTTTTCAATCTTTTTTTTCGGGTGATTTAATTTTGGGGAAGTGAATTCAGTGACAGGCGTTTCTTTATTTGGTGTCAGCTCGGTGCTGCTGAGACACGTTCAAGTGAATTTGAAAAATGTAGAGAATTCATCTTTGTAAAAACCCATAAAGTCAACATTTACTTTGGGAAATTCAGAAATTCTTGGTATGCATTTGTAATATGCGAAATGCCAAAAAGACTGAATGACGGCCGGTAAGAGAAATAAAATGTTCAGACACCTGAGTGACAGCAGGCTCGTTCAGGCTCATTTCTCTTTCAAGTCTGCTGGACTGGCAGCAGAGCCGTGTGAACCTCTTAAGTGGAGAGGCTGTGAGTGAGGTGCTTACTTCATAGAGAAGGATCCTCCAGTCAGCTTGCCAGTGTCGGGGTCCAGGAAGGAAAGCTTAAGACAGCACAGCGTGGGTAAGCCTACCTCATACTTGATGCCAACTATCTTCATCAACTCCTGCTCCTGAAGGCCACAAATAAGAAAAAAAAAAGAAATAAAATACCAAAGCAAATTAACACAACCGAGGAATGGCAGTCACATCTTCTTCACCCTTTTAGGTTCAAGTGCATGAAGTTGAGCGAACCATTTTACTTTACTTATATTTCTATGCTCATTTCTGTCCTCAGATACTCTTACACTAATTAAGTATCAGCAATTTGCGATCTTCAGTGCATTCCAGGAGTTGTTTTGTGACGAAATGTTGCAATTTACCCAGCTTTTTTTTGGTGTACCCACTTTCACTAACCCTGTCTCATCTACTTTGACTTCACTGCTTTCCTCCACTTCCCAGAATGACTCTGGACCGCCCCCAGAGAGAAAGGGGATTTCTGCTCTATATGTGTAGGTGGAAAGATCAATAGCAATAGCAAAGCAAGTTTTTCCAGTCGAGAAAAAGTGAGAGTGCAGAGTTACTGGTGACATGGTTTTGCCAGGCCCAGTAGTTCAAACATTAAAGAGAAGGCTGCATTTCACAGGAGGACGGTGTGTCGACTTAACTGACTAATACTCCAATCACTTTAGCCATCGCACTGGAAAGACAGCATCCTTCCTATAATAAATGTCACTAAAAACATGACACCCTCAAGGTGTCAGTCAGGATGTTACAACTCAAAGCAGGATCAGTCCAGGGTTCCCACACATTTTCACAGACAAAATTTCAAAACTTTATCATGACTTTTCAGGGACTAATAATAAGATTTACATGACCGTTCACAACCTCTAAGTAGATGAAGTGAAATTGAAGGAGCAAAATGGAGTCATGCATCAATGCATGTTACGTTATGCCAACAGCTACGGAAATTCAGACTTGCACATCAAAAATTTATTTCATTACAGACAACAAACTTAAATTCCATGACTTTTCCAAAGCCTCTGATGGTTTTAATTTCGTGACTTTTGTGACTAATCCCATGACTTTTTCAGTTTTTTCAGGACTGTTGGAAACTTGTCAGTCAAGAAATATTCTCTTTCTTTTTTTCTTTCTTTTTTTTAAAATAAAGAAATTATTTTGGGGAGTTCTAGGCTCAAATATCAAGAGAAACGTTGGTGTTCTTTTATAATAAAAAAAAAGCTCAAACAAGGTAGTCAAAGTCTTACAACTTTCATGCCCACATGTGTTGCTCTGTGTGAACATCATGGGATTGATTTTTGTCTCATGGTCCTACTTTGTTTCACGGGTTTATCTTCAGCGGTTATGAGCGCATGCTGATGAGCAGACATGAAATATGCACCGGCAGACACAATAAATCTCTGCGTGCTCGGGATCGAAAAAGCTGCGTTTCACTTCAAAGGCTCTTTCATTCATTTCTGTCAAACTATTCTCTATGTTCTCAGGCGGCTCCTTACCCGTAGCTCCATCTTGTGCCAGGGCTGCTTCTTAGGGTTGATGCTGTAAATCTTTTTCTGTTTGGCCATCTCCACATAGGCTTCATGGCCCTGTCTGAAGTAGTATACCTGCAAATACACACACACACCACAATCCACCACAATCAGGGTGTTGCCATATAATGCTATTTAATGCTGCCGTTGTGTGACAATTCCAATTTGAGCTAATGCATGCTGGGTAAAATTCCTGACCCTAAGGAAACCAAACCTATTTAAAACATATGGTATTATACTCAAAAGGCATGTGCGTCAATTGAAAAATAAGGCAGTTCTAATGTTTTCCTGTGAAGCGGACATGTGGTGGACATGTGTGGTGAAGACACAAGGTTTTTATCTCAGAGCAGGCCAGCTGTACCTCGTCTCCCATCTGGGGGATGTAGGGACATCTTCTGGGGACCGTGTCTGTGATCCAGGAAGAGGGAAGCCACTCCTCCAGAGTCAGCCCCTCCTCCTGGAACTCCGTCCTCTGGAAGACACACAACACACAAACACATATGGACCCACAGTCTCATAAGGAGCCTGACGTTTGCAAGATATTTTTTATCCTAAATTTTAAGTTGTCAGGGCTTGTACTTTTAACTCGTCTGCACACTCTTCACTAAGAACCACAGGCAGCCTAAGGAGAAAATCCTAACTAAAGCAATTTTTGTTTTCTTATAAGTCATTTCCTGTAGTTTCACACATCTTTCTCATATCTGCCCACCCACAGTCTCTGCAAATAAATGAAAAAAACAGAAGACATGTATTTTGATATTTCTCATCATTACTCAGTGGAAATAGCCAAGTTTGTTTGTGTCTACAAACTAACAAGTTAACAGGAACAAAATTCAGTTAAGTCCTTTTGTGGCAGTGAGCTAGAAACCTCCTAATTGTCATTATTTTGCTTGGAATCTATGAGCTGAAGAGCAGATTTTACCCAACATGTATGTATTCAAACACTGGTTAGTGTGTAACAACAGACACATTTACTTAGACCAAGAAAACATCAGTGTGACAGCAATTTTTTTAATTGCTGAAATCAGATTTTTATTAAGACTTCTTTAGCCAATGGCTGCTCTAACAAGAGTCCTGAATTTTACGCAGTGTCACAGTTTTATAGTTTTACCATAAAAAATAGGAGATATCACAACACCATATTAATTTTAAAATTCTCTGGACAGTCTAACTTGAAATGTACACATATCAAAATGATCCTGTATGACTTATATTCCATGTTTGTTTTGTTTTTAATAAAATATTGATTAAAGATTTAGTCTGATTAGATTAGAACAAAGATTTACTGTAGTTCCTGGGCTTCCTGGAACCACAAGGAGAAAGCTGTTAACTTGGAAAAAAAGGCAATAAATAATGACAAACCTTCCTTTTCTCCTTTGGCTTTTTCTTCTTTGGTAATGCGCCATCTTTGTCTGCTTTGTCTTTCTTCCTCTCTTTCTTCCCGTCCCTCTTCTTGTCTCCGTCTTCTTCAGAGCCGCTGCTTTTCTTTTTCACTTTAACACTCTTCTTGGGCGGCTCCAGGTTGATCCCTGCATCTGCCGTCCAGTCAGAGTAATCACTGGAGTAGTCACTGCAAGACAGACAGAGGATTCAGTACACTAGTGTGTGTGTGTTCATTAGCATATGCGTGTGTGCAATTTGTGGAAGATAGTACTGTGTGTGTGTGTGTGTGTGTGTGTGTGTGTGTGTGTGTGTGTTCCTACCTTGAGCTACTGTGGTCATCTGGCCAGGACTCCTTCTGCTCGTCTTCCTTCTCCTCCTCTGAGGAGTGTCCGTTGATTTGCCGTACCTCCACCTCTCCCTAAAAACACACAGTGCACCGTTTCACATGAATACGATGACGGACAAATACATGCCAAAAAAAAAGTACATGGAGTTGATATTTCTCAGAGCAGAGGTATAACAAAGAGAAAACTGAGCTGCCTTAACAGCCTTTGGGAGCTAAGCTAACAACCTAAACAGAACAGAACTTTAATTCATGTGATTAGTAACACCTGGTACTTCATGTCAAAATGGCTGCTGTGAAAAAGCTCTGATGAGTTAACACAATGATAATTTTGATGATTTTTTTCCCCTGCAAATTTACACCTACTCTCACAAAATGATAGCTGGTGTTAATGTAAAGCCCATCATCTGTTACCATTTCAAGTCCTGAGTCTTTAAAGGTTCAGCACATTGAGGATCATGCAGCATAAAACATTATATTTTCAAGTTGCCCCAATATGTTTGACTTGTCAGTGTTGTTGTGTAAATGTGAAAAACTCCCTCTGGTTGTCAATTACCTGGATAAAGTTGTCTACTTGCTGTATATTATATATCCAGTATATCTTGACTGACAGTATACATAGTTTAAGAATCATTTCCAATCTTTCCAGTTTTCTGTCATCATGCACATCAGTTCTGATCAAAATTTCGTCAATAACTTCACTGCATTATAATGTATGTCTATGTTTGAAGGGGATAGTTCTCACTAATAAAATGGGGGCAAGGGAAACTCAAACCCAACATTCCAATAAGCATCCTATTTTACAATTATCCACTGCCTGAAACTTGTATGTATATTGTGTATATTGTGGTATCAGATGTCATTTTAACTAGTCTAAGATAGCAAGTGCTCCGATGCCAAAAACAGCAGATGTTTGCAGACCATGGCGATATAAATCAAAATTATCCATTATGTTCACACTAACACGATCAATCCCACTTGTGAGAAGCAAACATCAGTTGCTGTAGTTAATGCTTGAGTTGAAAAGCGTAAATATAAATGATTCTGAGTGTGATCACTCCAAATACAAATGGCTGTGGAAAGCAACAAAATTCTGCTCTTCTGAGATGATGCGAGCATGACTGTCAGCAGAGTAAACAGGATGTGAGAACTACGTCAAAGAATCAATGAATAAAGTGAAAGTTGACAAATACAGAGAAAGGTGACAGAGGTAAAAGACACTCCTATTTGGTGATTTGTTATAGAAGCTGTACATTTTCCACAGGACTTCCAGCGTGTTTAGCTAACAGCTAACAGGCCGCTTGTTAACCAGACAGCACATGATTTGTGAGTGTAAGCACAGCAGCGTTGCTCTGGCATTTTAAATGCTACAGTTGGTTAATATTAGTCTCATGTGACTGCCATTTTGATAAATAGGCTTATGTGACATCCAAGGAGTAAAGCAGTGTGTCTGTGTGTGTGTGTGTGTGTAGATAGTACAAACACAGCGAGGAGAAAGACACCTACGACACCTGTCTTGGTGGCTGGCAAGAGCAACAAAGGCTGGTGTAAATGCCAGTAATGTGGCTATTTGCAGTGTCCCACTTCTCCACTTAGCCTGAAAATAAATGCACATTATTTTTCCTCAGACTAATAAATTTAAATGGACGAGGTGGGCACAAAAGCAAGAGAACCAGCCTGTGTGTGTGTGTGTGTGTGTGTGTGCATGAGCAATGCCCATTCCAGGCATAACATATTAGCTACATGTGGATGATTTCTACATGGAAACGGTTTTAGTGAGCATCTGTGAGGTAACTGAGAGCATATTTACTGCTGTGTGGATATATGACAGTATGTTCCTACTGTGAATGTCTCTAAGTAGTTATTTCAACTGCAGTATAACCTGGTGATTTCTAAAAAGCATGCTGTTACAGCTGTACCGAGTCATTAGATGTAGCCTCATTTTCCAAGGTTAGAAAGTTATTGTGGGAACATCCTATTCTGGCAACTTCAGGAGCTGCTAGGAAACAGGGTCCCTTAATTTAAACACCTGGGCGTATTCTTAACTGGACCCTGAAAAAATGAAGGAGGATCAGGATTTTCTGCTTCTTATTAAAATCATCGCCTGAATTTGTCCTTGACAATGCACCTTAATTTCAGTTTTGAAATTCATGGGTTTTTAACGGGGCAACATTCAAGAAAATTAAGGGGATTTGTGTGTGGATTAAGAATTTTCGAGTTGCGCTGTCTCAATTTTCTACTTAATTTTAAGTAGAATTAAAGGGTTTGAAATTAATAACTCATTGAGGAGTGTGGTGTGTGTTCAGGGGCAATGTGAGGTAAACCTCAAAGGACCTTAAGAAAGTATCAGTCACAATCAGTTAACTGTTTCAGTGCTCAGGCCAGACAGTGTCCAGGGACTGGTCAGCTGTGGGGCGAAAACCTGTGTGGCACCACCCAGCATGTGTGTGTGTGTGTGTGTGTGTGTGATGCACCCAAATGCCACAATTTCACGTGATAGAGCCCGTTTGATGCCCCGTCTGCAAGGCTGCTGCGACTTGATTGAAAACGACTGCACTGTGCGACTTCAGCCCCAGTTTCAGTTCCGCTCCGCCTACACTGCCAGTCTGAACGCTGCAGCGCGTTGGGCAGGGAGAGCAGCAGTGGAGAGAGGGAGTGGGAGGGGGATGGAGGAGTAGTTATCAAGTCGCTTTGAATAAGGGGAGTCAAACTACAGCGCCGCACGACAAGCATCCAATAACATTCACCTACTTTTGATTTTCAAAAAGAGAAGAGCCGGTGATAAACATCAACAGTTCGACATACACACTTTTATATGGAGGTAGTGTTATTGTCCTCTATCTCAAACAACACATAGATATCAGTTAACATCTCAATAAACACTTTTTAGCGTTTCGCCCTAAATCAGCTGGTGCAGTCTGCAGCTGGGAGTCGGCATACCCTTGGGCTTCACTGCCACATGTTTGAGAACCACTAGCTCACGGTAAACAACACAAAAATAGGTGTAATAAATTAGATTAACCATCAAAAACTGAAAAAAAGAACACTGTGTGTGTTAGAAAATGCACTGGGGAGCTTTTGGGACTTCATAAATACAAGACGGATCTGTGTCTGAGGACAAAAATCATCTGAGGACAAGAATTTTTGGAATCCTAACTGGTGAATTCAAGCAGCCTTTTTTTAATGGATGTGCAGCATTTTGGAATGAAACCTTTAGAGGTGCACCAGCACCTTAAAACCTATTACTAAAACTAATAAAAATAATAATTATAAGTATAATAATGATAATAAGTAAAACCCCCAAAGCAGAGAGACTGGGAAACAGCGTTTCCACAGTAACAGTCCCTACCTCAGAGGTGCTCTCGTCGTCATCGGCGACCTCAGCGCTCTGGCGGCTGGTCTCCTCCATGGCAGCGCGTGTGTGGTAACCGTGGTTACCTTGGCTCCGCCTCCCCTCGTCGACTACACACTCCGAAGTGGGATGAACCTATGACAGGACAGAGCAGTGTGGAGAGGGTGCGAGTGAAGAAGTGAAACATGATAAACTCGATAACAGATAGCTGAATAATAATAATCGCCGACAGAAAGGCAGGAAATTATAAGAGGAAAGAGGAGGAAACGAGAAATCTCCATTAGAGATGAATTGGAATGCTGTGTCTAAGAAACCTGTGATCCTGGGGGGAAAAAGTGTAAAGTGTTGTTACAGCTGTGTGTGTGTGTGTGTGTGTGTGTGTGTGTGTGTGTGTAATTTATTTACCCTGCTCTCCTTGGGGAGAGAGTGAATGGTACGTCTCCTCCTTTCTGACCGGTATATATTGATCTCCTCCTCCCCTTTAGCCTCACGCCAGTTCACCTGTCTCCTACACAAACACACATAGACAAAAGGGACATGACATGCATGAAAAAATACCACCACTTCTTCTCAGTGGCATCAACTCCCTGGCTTTGGGAAGTCCTTTCCCCTAAAAGTCTGATTTTGTGAGTACTTTGTTACCTGACGGTGGCGTCTTCCAGCTCGGGGACCAGCACCCTGCGGCTCCAGGCCACCAGATCCCGCTCTGTGGCCATCTGGCTGCGCGGGGCGTTGCTGTGCATCTGGCGGACGCCCTCGATCTGCCCGCTGCGACGGAGGCCCACGTTGGGCGGGGAGTGCACCTCGGTAGGGGAGCCCACCGAACCTGAGGAAAGAGAGAGCAGAGCTCAGTCTGAGTTGTTTTGTCAACAAGCTTAAAGGCACAGAGCAAGATTCAGAGAGACG
Organism: Holocentrus rufus; assembly: GCA_900302615.1. Taxonomy (NCBI): domain Eukaryota; kingdom Metazoa; phylum Chordata; class Actinopteri; order Holocentriformes; family Holocentridae; genus Holocentrus; species Holocentrus rufus. The sequence continues at coordinate 20,276 of OMLF01020346.1, forward strand.
AGCCCACTGGTCAGCTGGACTACTAAGTGACTCATAAATGGATAGATGGATGGATGGATGGATGGATAGATAGCAATCTTAAATATGAGACCAAATCTGTTTTTTACACTATTTCATGTTTTTACTGTTGCTAGCTAAAATATACTATAAACTAGTGACATCTGACATCAGCTGAATTGAGTTAATGTTTCATATTTAAAATGTATGTCTCTAAAAATGCAAATCTCTTATTATGGTTCAAAGGTCAGAGTCCTCTTCATGCACTCTGAAAAGAAATAATACAGACCAGACTTTGGTCAAAATACGATCTGCAAATATTTCTCGGCTTTTGCTTGAACCTGCCCCCGATTTCACCAATAAGCGGACTTTGCAGCGTCAAATATCAATATTAGAAAGTTTAGCGAACCACAGAGTCTGTAAATCAATTTGGTGTCAGGAGTTGACAGCTCACTTAACCTGACACCAATCTGAATCGTCCTGATGGAGTGAACTCTCGCCCACTTGGTCCATGCGGGTCAAAACAAACACCAACGGTTATTTGCGTAGCATGTTGACCCGGGTTTGACAGCTACCCACGGTAAGATGGTGAGCTGTGTATCTACCTCTGCTGGCCCTGGTGTTTGCAGCAACAGATCCAGGACCGGCGGGTTCATTAGTCCCCATCCTCTGGTCCTGTTCCTGCTGGAGCCTCTGGATCATCGTGTCCAACGGACTGGGGCCGTCCACCGCCTGCTCGCTCACCACTTGGTTCAGGCCTGAGAGAAAAAGAGGAAATAGAGGGAGAGAAAGAGAGAGGCATCGTTTGTCTTTCTTTCAGATAGCTGATAACTGGATGTTCCTTAAATTAAATTCTTCACATAATGTACATTATCAGTAGAGGGCAGCTGAAAACCAATGCTCTACCATCACCTTGAAGGAAGAAAAAAAAACAGATTTTCCTCTATATCCTGCACAGTCTTGTCAATACCCACAATGCCTTTCAGAGACTGACAGAAGGGCAAGGTTAGGCTACTACCTATCTCTGTACAGGGAGGCGGCATTAGGGACCAAAGCCTCTCAGAGTTTGTAGAATCCAGCAAGAGATCCCTCACACTTTCTCCCATGTGCCTCCCTCACATACCATTAGACTCTGCACTTATAACACAATTCATGAACTGGTTGATATTACTGTCTACATTTTAAAATGCCATGTTAAGATTGGCTTCAGTTTAAGCAAAAGCGAGGCCTTCCTTCTGAACACATCTGACTACAAAGTGCAGAACACAGTGTTAGAATACTCAGTCTTGTTAAGTAATAGGACATGAGAGCAGTATCATTAGTGCCTTTGATCAGATGACAGATGGGCTATAATTGGACAGAAGACAACAGTGTCACCTCCAGGCAAAGACTTATTACAAACTATACAAGATGGTTTAGTAAGATGGTTTAGAAACAATCATGACCAAGAGATGCACCAATGGAATCGGGATTTCGCTCTGCACGGTGGATTAGAAATGAAGTGTCACTAGTTTTTGCATATTTCCGAATGTGAAATGTGCATCTCATACAAATGCAAAACTGCACTGCAAATGTCCCACGGAAATTCTGCTACAAAGCAAACGCCAGCTTCGTGACAGGTGCAGTCCAGAGCGCCTGACACCCGCCTCCATACCTGAGGAGGTGACCCCCATCTGTGGGATCAGCTGCTCCTCCCTGCAGCTCTCCCTGCCAGGCACCAGCCGCTGGTATCTGGTGGGGTGGGGGTTCCCGTCCACATCCACCAGGAAGGGAGGGGGCATGAGGTGCGGCGCCTGCTGAGTCTGCTCGTCCAACACGTAATTGTTGGCGTCCCGGATCAATGGCCTGTAGTCAGTATGGAAGAACATCTGGTCTGCTATCTGAAGGAGGGAGGCGGAGACGCAGGTACAGACAGAAGGGGAGGGAGATGGAGAAAGTGTGATGGTCTGTTCAGCACTGCAGCTTTATAATATATTACAAGGGTATTTGTTATTATAGATTGTATTCAGCTGCAAGGATTCCTATAAAAATGCTGGGTATTAATGTATGCAAAACAACACATGACACAGTTGTGAATTTGTGTTGAGCCTCTTACCTTGTCATACTTGCTGCTGGAGCCAAAGCCGAAGATGAGCAGGTGTCCATGGGAGTCGGTGGCTGCAAAATGCTGCCCATCTGGACTACACTTGCAGTCAAAAACCGCCCCGTGGCCTTGGCCCTCAATCTGACCAGAAGGAAAGATGAGGAAATGTTTTGTTGTTGTAAGAGTTTAAAGAAAGAAAAAAAAAAAAAGATTGCCCCTTTAAAGTTTAATGCTTCTTTGACACAGTTCCCCCAGTGGCGTACAAAGGTGTAAAGGAGCACCTTTGATTTGCTTCATTCAGAAATTAGTGTCAAACGAATGTATCTCATGAATCATTAATATTCAACTTAGTAACCTATTGATCCCAGCTTTCCTGTGGAGAAAAGGTGGAGGAAACACTGGGAACAGCCCGTTTGATAAATCGCTGCTTGTGGCAACAAGGTAGGAAACAAATCACAGAGAAGCAGCGCGGGATCAAAAAGACAAAAATAACAACAAAGCCTTGGTTAGTGGTTTTACGTCCTGCAGTGCAAAAGTGGAGACAGATATCCCTGCACAGCGCTACCATTATCCAGCCATGCCGGTAGGTGACAAACTGAAATCTTTTACTGAGCTCACAAACAGTGTGTTATTAATCAACACCGAGAATTGGCCGGTGACTAGCTGACTGAGTGACTCACTTGTTCTGAGGCCGTTAATGCTGTCCCGGGTTACCATAGAGACAGAATCAGGAAGTAAAACAATGACAACACTCAGTGACACACTAGGTCACTGTGTACAGTGGCAGAAGCTGCTCCAAGTCTGATGTTATGAATTCACTCTGCACCGGGCGGCCATGCTCGCGCCCGTAAGTTTACAAAATAATAAAAACAATAACGCCAGAATGGAGGAGAGAAAAGTGCGACGGTGAGGAGAGAAAGAGAGAGAGAGCAAGAGAGAGAGAGAGAGGGGAACGGAAGAGTGAGTGCATGTGTGTGAGAGATAGAGAAAAGTGCGAAAAAAAAGACAGGAAGAGAGGAAAGGGCAAGCATGTGTGAGAGAAAGAAAAAGGTGAGAGAACAAGGTGATGTTCACGCTGCAGACCCTTGCATGGCTGCTCATATATGGTGTTTTTTAGATGACTTCAAATCTATTCTGACATGTAACCAATATTCAATCCCAATATGAGCTGACAGTGATGTCAAAGAGGCGAGCGTGCACAGAGTAACAAACCAAACACACTGCATCAGGGACTCCAATATTGAGAATTCACCTCTCCTGGAACTGTTTCAAATACAATTCAGCTACACTATGTGCCTCTGAGTTTTGCCTGAATTGATAAGTCTCCCCGTATACAAGTCAAGTTGGCCATTTTGCTTTCTTTGCTTTCTCTCACAAACCCTGACCTTAAGCCTCCATTGCTACTGCTGCTTCAGCCAAGCTGCTGCTGGGGCCAAAATTATGACAACTGTCCCATGTGAATGACATATGACTTATATTTATTGTCATGGCAATGCTTTTAAATACAAGGTAAATGTAGGTCAGACACCTCAGGATCCAATTATGTTCCACATATCCATGTGGTCCAGATTGTAAGAGAAAATAAAAGCTAATCTCTGTAGCTTTTTGCGGTTTGCACCGATTAGAAAACATCAACGCAGCCAAAGGGAATGCGAGAGAGAGAGAGAGTGAGATGGAGACCGGCCGGTCGGGAGACTCACCATGTTGAAATAGGAGCGGATCTTGACTCCTCTGGCCAGGTCCCACACGATACAATTTCCGTCGTGCCCCGCTGAGAAAAGGATTCTGGGATCAAAGGGGTGCGGCTCCAGAACAAACACCTCGTCCTCATGGCCCTGTCATGACAAACAAATGTGTTAGCCCGTCACTAAGCCAGCGCACACAAAGCTCCATAAGGATGCATCAATAGCTGTTTGGGGTCACTGGACAAAATAATTGATATGAAATCCTTTTTCCCACCATTTGAAGAATTCTGTGTGCCAAAAATATGCATAAAATAAAGACCGTGTGTTTTTATTTCTGACATGTTATTGTTGGCTTTTGGTATCAGATAAGAGTTTGGGATAAAATATCTGATACCAATACACACTGATACTGATAGCACTATCAGTATGGTTGTATTCATGTCTCTCCAAACCTCACTTCATCATTGTAACAGCACCAAGACAAACATCGGAAGTAAAAAAAAAAATCGTGGGAAGTAGTAAAGATAGATCAAAATTAATCTGCATGGTTGAAGGGGTTAAATAAGTGTGATAATCCAAAACAAATTTCAAAACTACCAAGCACTGGTTTGCCAAGTATTTGGCATCACTCATCTACATAAGTTGATTTTTGCAGCTGGAAAATGGAATAAAGTTATAAACAGGACGGGGGATTGGCAAAGGGAACGTGGGAAAACAAAACCATCCAACAGCTCTGGAGGGGAAGCAGAAACCGCTGTTCCGAGAGTTCACTTAATGTATAATGTACATAATGCCGTTTATATTAGTGCACGAGTCACCAAAGCATCTAAACATATAAACAGTCTGTTAATGTGAGTTTCTATAAACTGTGTGAGTGTGTGTTAAGTGTGAAATCTCCATATACCATGAGAACATGGACGAGGTTTCCGGTGGTGGAGTTCCACACTTTGAGGGTGAGGTTGTTGGCTGCTGTGATCACGGTGCTGTCATGGCGATCCCACGCTACCATGGTAACCTTCAGCTTAGTCACCTTGTCTTCCAGCGGAGGAGGGTTGTACTTCCTGGAGGAAAGACAGGCATGCTGTCATTGACCCGTTTTGACTCACCAACGGGAATGAAATTTTGATACTCTGACGCCTTGTTCAGTTTGTGAAGCTGACAATAAATCATGAACACAGAACTATTTATGAAACCATGAAGTTCTTTCCAGTCCATTCTCCATTGGACAGTCTGCACTTTTTCCAGTCCTTCATTTCCTGTTTATTTTTTACATCAGTCTCCGCTGTGATGCATGCTGGCTGTGACTTGCAAATTAAATTAGTCACCTAGAAACATATTCCTCTACAGCTGCAGATGACTCTTCACAACTGCTGTCACATGCAGCAAAATACGAAATGCACACTCATTTGTGAAATTCCCAAATTTTTCAAGATTTGGGAAATCACCGCGTTTATTATCCATGCCTTCTCAGACTTCCCAGACCCGCGTAGGAGCCCTGTTATGTTAGAGGCCGTACCAAAGACCAAAGACAGAAATCTGTGTTTGTTCAGTTCAGACGGAGGTGTACACACATACCCGGGTAATTTGGTCTGCATGTCCAGCAGAATGCTCCTCCAGCCCTGAGGCTGCAGCTGCCAGATTCGTGCTGTACCATCCCTGCTGCCGCTCACAAACCTAAAATGCACACACACACACATACAGAGATTTGTGTCCACCGATTCATACAGCAGTTACACTATGAATATTACACATGGTTCTGATATAGCTGGCCTGCAGTACAATGGCTGCTTCCCCTCCAAACCCCACTCCATCTTCTCCCTCCCTTTTGCATAAACAGTCTACCTCCCTCACTGCTGAGATTACTGCAACCTTAGGGAATTACAGCTGAGCTTGTTTTTCTGCAAACTCCACATATGCACACACAATTTAACACTCAGCGAGTGCGTGATATGCGCGAGTGTATCTGTGTGTGTGTGTGAGTGGGTGTGCGTGCGTGTGTTCGAGCAGGTGTGAGAGAGTGAGTAAAGGTAGCGTTTTCTGCTGACAGCATCAAGTCACATTACAACACCCTGAGGTTCCATATAAAACAAACAGCAGTGCACACACACAAATAACACACACACACACATGCTCACACACAGTGTACACAACTCACCTGTCACTGCAGTTTGAAAACTGGATGCTGTCGACTTTATCCTAGATGAGAAAAAGTTGGGTTGAACCGTCAGCACAGTAAGCATTCACAGCATTTAGACCATTAAGCCCTTGCACAACAATTATTTTTTCAGTGTGTCAACAATGCATTATGTATTTTCAGCAACAGCCTGCAGCCTGATGTCAAAATGTTTTGATACAATATCTAAGAGAAATATATAGCATAATAAACATATGGCAATTTAACTAGATACAAATGGACAGGGGGATAAACACATTCCTGAACAAGTCAAATTAAATCAAAACAGCATACTTGTACAATTTTGCAGCATCTGACTTTGACGTGTAAAAAGAGTTACGGCACAACACTGTGTTTGTGTGAAAGGTCTGCATGTCGACTCACTGTATGGGACTCAAGCTCAGAGATCTTCTCTGGTTGGCCTGATCCAAAGTAGTACACCCTGATGATGTGATCAGTGCTGCCTGTGGCTAGGAACATACCACCTGGAGACACACACACACACACACACACATTTTTTTAACTGCTTTGAACAATCACCATCCACCCTCTCTATCCTTTTCCACTCACTTCTCGGGTCAGAGTATTATTACAGAACATTAACAACAACGTTCACATCTACGGCTCTGATCCCTCCTAGTTTAAAATTGGTTGGTTGTATTTTAGGTGATTTTGATTATAAGATGATTGCTTACTGCTGTTGAGTTTATTTTACGTCTTTTTGAATTATAATGTAAACTAAATGCCAAACTTGCTAATGTAAAATGTGATAATCTAATGCTAAATAACAATGCCAGTAATGTTTAGAGACATTCACACATTGGGATAGGAATCCTTTTCACTCCTCATTTATATTCCAGAAATTGTACATTTACAAACCGGGCTAAAATGTTAATTTGTGCGCTGAGGATCAAACTGTGGTAAATCATAAGTTTGGTTTGGCTTGACAGTGCTAACTGCGAACAGAAAGTCATTACAGAGAGTTACAAGGTCAATGAGATTCTAAAGGAGAGGCAGGAGAACATTTACTGGAGACAAACCAAGAAGCATGGCTGTTAACTCTGCTAACTCTTCCATAAACGTAGCCTACTTATTCGCATTTTTCACTTCTGCTTCTGTCTCTATTTGTGGAGACGCTTGTTGGCGAGGCAAAGCCACATCTGCTTGTTAATTATATACTTATACACCTGTATATTTATATACAGCATAGTGATTTTGGATGCTTGCATAGTATCAAAAGTAGTTGTGTTTACCTGCGCTGAAGGAGGAGCAGATCATCTGGACACCAGGCCTGGAGCGCTCTGTGAACTTACTGGGCCTCTGACTGGACACACACACAAACACACACATTTACACATAAACCCACTGGACTAACATCACCACCTGTAAAATTGTGTGTTTATGTGGGTATTTAATACAATGCATTGGGGAGGTCAGGTGTAGATGTCGAATAACATTAAACATAGATATGAATCCAGCTCCCTTTACGCCTCACATCAACTTGTACTTGTTTGTAGGTGAGGCAAACACACATTATGAAACAGTGTCAATCCAACTGAGAAGTACTGAAGACGAGCAGCGATCCAACCCACCCCAAACAGGAGAGGGGCTGAAATTCATTATGAGCATGTTGAAGCCAAGTGTACAGGCAACAACCTTAAAAAAAATCATGTTTTATCTTGATTGGTTTGGTCCTTGAAAATGTGCAGCATGATTTATTTGAAATGTTGTGGCTTTTATAATACAGATGTATCAAATATCTGTATTATAAAAAACACATTTCAAATAAATCATTCATACATGGATCCTTAGAGCTCCTAAATAATAATCCTAAGATAAGTTTCTGCTTTTACCACAGCAATCAGAACATAGTCTGGTTTGCAGATGTAAACTACATAAACTATTACATTAACGTTATAGATTTATAACACAAAAATGTAATTATCTGAAAAACATGGGTAAAATATATCTCCCATATGAAAGGGGGTTACACACAGATTAGATGGGGTAACATAACAGCTGCTCAGTCTCTGCTTTGTACATTGCTGAAGTGAATCACTGTTTCTAATACTGTGTGAATACAACACAGATGAATCTAATCAGGACACAAGTTGAAAAATGTTCCAAAAGGTGTACAGGTTTCTTTTAATTCAGGTGATACTGCGTGTTCATGCGAGCGCGTTTCTCACCCAAACTTCAGCGTCCGAGCGTCCCACTGCCAGAAGCAGATGGTGCCGTCCGCTCCGGTGGAGGACAGGTAGCGCTTGGAGCCGCTACAAAGAGGAGAGAACTGCAAACACAGCCAATCACAGGTGAGAGGTGAGTGTAACGGCCAGTGAAGCGATGTCCCCAAATTTACCGACCCACAAAGGCACATCAGCTTGGGAAAAAACATTGATAATTCACAGATTCACAATGAAGCATAAAATGACCAAGCAGAGATGAGAGATCAGTGCACGAGGGAATCAAATGAACCACGTAAAACAAATACACACAGATGTACCAACACACACTCAGAGCTCTAACACAATCTCCAACAGATCACGCAGAAGCCTTCCAGAGTATGCAATCAACATAGAAAACATTTGATCTATGCTGAGGCATTGATGACATGATCATACAAATATCTGTGCTGTATTTAAAACATGCACACAGGCACAATACACTTTGACAGGTTCCTCCCTCTGCATCTCTACATAACATGAAGATCCTGCAATGGAATGTGTTTTTTTCTTTACACATCTGATTTATGGATAAGTGCAGTAAAGACATTTAGCATCTCATGGTATAAATTCTGCTTTTCCATCCAACCAAGAATAAAAATCCTGGGGGAAACGCTTAATATTTATCATTTCTTGGCATGAAAATGGCCAAAATACTGAATATCGGCACAAAAGATCATTTATCCGGCAAGTGTAATCTAACAAGACTCACTTGAGCTATCTAACGCCCTGCCATAATCACCATGATATATTAAACATCATCAGTTATGCTAATGAGGTCATTAAATAAGCTAATTAAGGCATTAATTAGCAAATATTTTCATGTCAGCGTACTACTGTGTCTTAAACCATTAAGAAGCTACCGTCGTTTCAAGAATGTCTCTTTTTACTCGTTAATATGCAAATTTATGGAGCAAGGTGCTCCAAAATCTAATCAGGTCATCTACTGGGGGGGGACCTGTGGTGTATGTATGAAGCTTTGTGCTGTACCTGGGTTACTGTGTTCATGAAAATGTGTCAGGCAGACAGACACAGAGGCCACTGGTCAGACAGATGTCACCATGAAAAAATAATGTCCCACAGACCACGTGACATGGTGACTGAAAGAGCTGTTTATTTTAACAGATATTACGACTGCCAAATTATTTACATTTTTAATGGAAATAATCACTTTTGCACCATAACATAAATTTTTACTGGGAAATAAATATTAAAACGATGATGATGTGATTTTTGCTGGCATATGTACCGAACAAATATGTTTTCTTACGTCTGGAGAATATGATTTATAGGCCTGGGCATCTCTGTATAATCACAATACCTCGTTTATAATGCTATTTTTATTAAATAAATAAATTGCAGCTCCTGTAATTTGGATATTGCACTTGACCATATTGGAATTTTGATAATAATTTGACTGATTAAAGCACCAGTGGCCAGACATAAAAATATTGGCACTGGCCTTCAAAAAGCCCATATCAGTCAAACCTAATGCACACACACATACAGACAGACAGGGTTGGGTCAGATTACTATGAAATGTGGTCAATTACTAAATACAAATTACATGACAATTTTTGTAATTTGTAATGTAATCCATTGGATTACAAAAAACAGGTAATCTAATCGAAATACTTTTGGATTACTTCAAAATCAAACACTGATAATACTGCTCCTTAAACTAAAAAATGGACGCAGCCACAAAAATGTGGGTTCCACAAATATTATTTTTTTCTCTTTAAACAACTCCAAACATTTTCAGGACAAACAAAATACATTTTGCATATTCAGCATTTACACTTGGTAAATTTAATGACCCTTGCAAAAACAGCACTGGCACAAACTACAGGTGTACTGTGTGTATTCTGCAACACTTGGGAAGTTGCTTCCTCTGTGTAAGTTTTTGTTGCTGCTGTTTTTTAATGAAAGGGCAGATGGAGGCCTTTGCTCTTGTTATGCTTACTCAAAATGTTCATCTTCCATTTTCAAAGTAAATAAAAATGAATAAAAACTCCATTATCAATAAATCATAATTAAAAGCCAACAACAAATATTAGTTAAGTCATCATTAACAAAACTGGCAACCTGACAGGAGTAACTTACTTTGATGTACAGTAGAACATATTCAGCATATCTTAAAAACATAATCAAATAATCAAGTAATCCTTGACAATGTCCCTATAATCTAATTACACATTTTTTCAAACGTAATCTGATCTGATTATAGTTACTCATTTTTTGTAATCTGATTACATAATCCCGATTACATGTAATCCGTTATTACCCAACCCTGCAGACAGATGCATGTACATGCACCAGCACAGAGCAGACACACACACACACACACACACACACACCTGTCAGTCTCCTTACCTGCAGCGAGGTGATGGAGGCTGCGTGTCCCTCCAGGACAGCTAAGGGGGCGCAGGTCTGTAAGCACCACACTCTGATGGTCTTGTCACAGGAGCCGGCAGCGATCATGGTGTTCTCGTAGCTGACGGCCATGTCGGAGATCTCTGCAGCGTGGCCGCGCAGCGTGGCCAACAGACGCCCGTCATCTGTGCCCCAGATCTTCACAAGGCAGTCATCTGAGCCCTGGCAAAGACAGCGAGCAAACACAGACAACATGGCAATCAGACAGGGGTAAAGAATATTATATCTTGAGCTGTCAATTTGGAAAAAAACATGAATAGTTCCTAATTTATCTTATTTTGTAAGCAGTGTGTCCACATCTGAGGCATGTTTCTAGCGAGACAAATTAAATACGTCAAGTTCAAACACTTTTGAACTATATTTACATGTATTTCTGCCGTACACTGACAGCAAATTGGCAAACTAATACATGAAAAAAGCCTGATCACAAAAAAAGGAAAAGAGCCCCATCAGGTGCAAAAAATAGAGGTGATTAATCTACATTGTGAGATGTGACAAAAAGTAACAATGAACATGTCAAGGCAATAGACCGCCATCTCCACCATGTCTTTCAGCGTGGCTTTTAAAGGAAATCGCAACCAACGGGGGGAAGAACCGGAAAAGCTCATTCACAAACTCGGCACCGTGAGAGCTCGGGAGTAAAAGACGACATGAGATTTTTCACACCGCTGAGAGAAAGACCGGCCTGAGTACTTTTCACTCTGGGCTGAAATAAAGGAGAGCTGCGCTGGAGAAGACACCATACCCTCCAAAACTTTCAGAGAAACAGTGTCGTGTGTTGGCTGAGACTGCTCTAAGACAGACAACTGCACAAAATGTCACATCTTCACAAAACTGTTTGCTTGCAAAGGGACAATATGAGAACAGCTGTGTTCTTGCTATGTATTCTTGCTAACACATATTATTCAATATCGTAAGAATGACATGCTGCTTGTGAGCTACAATAATAAACTTAAACTAAACCAAACCATTGTCTTCTTTAATAATAATTGCTAATAAATAAAGCAAACACTTCTCAAATGATGGTTCCAAAACAAAAAGAAAAACAATCAACATTAAAATTAAAAGGCAAAGTGAGCATCACAAACTGCGCGAACACAACAGAAACACATAAAGTGCAGCTGGTATGGGGATAGAAAGTCTGTGACTTAGGTGTCAGAGCCATCTGTGTCTTAAAAGCAATAAGCAAAATTTTTGAATTACTTCTAAAACCAAAAGGTAACCTGTGTCAAGATGCTATAAAAAGTGGTTATAGGACATCATTTTTTGTTCTAGTAAGTGTCCTGGCTGCTGCAAATTAGTCAAAACAAGGAGAGTTAAAGCAAGAATTGAGTTTTTCTGATCACTCAAGTGTGTAAAGTGTAGTGTTAGAACTATTCCTAAAATCAAAGAAAGAGGATCCCACCACTCTCCTAATCTGTTTCCAAAAGCAGTCAAATTTACATGTAAATCTCACACTCCTGGTTTTACATTGGTTAACAGAGAATCAATGTAGTTTTCAATCAATTAATGAATCAATCAATCAATTAATTTAGTTGGGTGGGCTGAAAATGGCCATTTCTGATTTCTGGTTTGCATTACGTCCTGGAAAACATCCAAGACAGTTTATGGGAGCAGATGGAGCGGAAATGTGAGGTAAGAGCAGCAGTCCATTCATTTGGATGAATCACCGGCAGTCACTCCATCACCAGGAAAACAGAGGATCAGACTCCACGTGATATTCTGTTTGGATTGATCAGGAGACCAGGTGTTCCCTTGGTCGTTTTGAAACGGCCCGAGGAAAAAGTTTGGGGCGTGATAAGATGAGCTAAAAATGATAAACTCCAGAAACAAAAATTTCCTTTCGACTAGACAGGAAGCTAGATTAGCCCAAGTCACAGAGCCAGCCAATCCATACTAACAAGTCTAATTTGTCCTCCCCACCGGCCATGATAATGGACTCTTAGCCATTACTAAAGTCATACAACACGGATCAATATGGCTGTTTGCCAATCAATTGTTTAAACAAATCTAAATATGCTAGCTCATTGATCATAAGCGATCGCTGTGCATTGGCCACTTAATGTTTAGGCTGGATCAAATAATCAATGACAGACAGAGAGGTAGGAGAAATGAGCACAGTTTGCACACAAATACTGCATGGTGAAAAGTGGCAGGTATCTGTGATCGAGCCGAAGATGCAGCATTCGTTCTTTTGATTCGGTAACAATTAGCTGTTGTCATTTGGTTATTCGAGCTTTTCATATTTTAGTCAATCTGCCTGGCACTGCAGCAAAGCCTCGGCAAAAAAGACTCGCAAATGAACGGATCCAAAAATAAGTAAATATATAAATAAAAATGATCTTGTGATGAAAGGAGACAGCGAGAGAGAAAGAAAAAAAAAAGAGGGGGGGGGGGGGTGGGGGTGGTGGGGGGTGGG
>OMLF01020347.1:5794-17929 GCA_900302615.1 Holocentrus rufus
AGGGTCGCATGAAAATCAAACGGAAGCTGGGAAAACAAAGTGAGGTGCAGAAAGCTCCAAGACCTGAAAAACAATGGAAACATAACCAGTGCAAATTAATGGAAATGCTGCGTCTTGACTCAGTCAGAGTGGACAGCCATCATCAGCATCAGGAATGACCACTCCTTTTGCAAATAATCCAAAATGAAACCATCACATGGCAAACTCCTCAAAATTGTGCTGTGCAGGTTTAAGTGTATTTAAAGGAGCAGTCCAGTTTGGACAAAATCCCCTTTTTCCAACTTGCCCAGACTGAGACAAGATGTTCGATACCAATTTCACCTCTGTACGTCCACTCATTCGCTTCCTATGGGTAGCATTTCGTGCTAGCTTAGCATAAAGGCTTGAAGTCTACAGGAGTCATTAGCCTAGCACATAGTCAAAGTGAAAAAAATAATGCTTACAGCAACTCTAAGGCTGTCTTAAATACACAATGTATTGTGTATTTTAAATACACATCTTGTAATTTTATTTTTTTTTAAGGATACCATCAAATTAAAACGACTATTTTTTTTCCCCCTCATATATTTCAATACACATGATACACTGTTTAAGTAAGACAGCTTCGGAGACGCAGTAAGGTTTATTTTTTCACTTTGATGGAGCTAGGCTAATGACTCCTGTATACTTCAAGTCTTTATGCTAAGCTAAAACAAAATGCTACCCATAAAAACCGAACGAGTGGACGTACAGAGGTAAAATGGTTTCGAACATCCTGTCTCAGTCTGGGTAAGTTGGAAAGGGGGGATTTTGCCCAGAATGTTAGGAGTATTTCTTTAATCACACTTCAACAGCAATATCAATAATCGAGATCTTGAATAAAATGGTGCAGTGAGTTATGTAAAGTCACTGAGATACTTTCTGAAGTTACTTTTGTTAACACTGAACTTGGCAAACTCTCAGCTTCTGCACAGAAGTTTTGTTCATCAGTTTAGGTGGACTCAGTCAGAAATGCGGTGGACTGTCTGACACTGTTGTCATGTTTTCAGCTGTTTGACTCTCCAATCAGATGTCAGAAGCCAGATTGCAGTTCTGTCTATTCAAGATCTTTTTTTTTTCTTTTTCTTTTAAACTATTCCAGTCCACACAGTGTGAAGTCTGAAGGTGAAATGGAATTTCAGCTACCAGAGCAGATTTGGTGAAAGTATTGAGCGTTCATGAAATTAAATATCGAATCAAATCTTTCACAACACACATACATTCCAAGCAGCATTCAAAATTTTTGATGCTAATGTGTGTGGACATGCTCAGGTGAATGTGTGTGTGTGTGTAGTCTGCAGGAATGCATGCCCATACTGTACTCAAGTGTGTGTCTGTGTGTTCCTGTGTTCATAAATATTTGGGCCCCCCCTGTTTTTCATCAGAATGTCTGTTTCAGACCGAGCACGGCAAGAGACAGAGGGAGAGAAAGCAAGAGGGAGAGAAAAAGAGAGAGACCCTGCTGCATCCCAATCAGTCTGGCTCACTGAGGCAGAACTGTGCCTAAAATACTGGGGGCTGAGACGCTCTCTGCCTCGCCCTCCCATTTCCAATTCACAGCCACCACAGTCCCCTGCAATTCAAATAATAATAACAAATGGGGTAAAACAGGAGGGATATGTGCAGCAGGCTGAGCTTTTCAATACAAGGCATGACACTGAATGTTAAAGTATCAAAGTCAGGGGGTGCAAAAGGGGGCTGGGATGCAGGTTAAAGGTGAACTGAGCAAAAAATGCAGTCCTGTTAGCCTGATCCTGATGTGGGGCTGAAACAGAGAGGAGCGCCGATCCACACGAACTGAGACTCTGCAGATTTGCCCTGTTTTTCACAATGAAATTCTGGAGTCAGTATGGCCAGTGGCAGGCCATTTAAAGGACTGTGGTCAGTATTTTTTACCCCCACTTTAAGTATTGATCCACACAATTTATAATCATAAAATCATAGTTTTGATAGTCATGGTATTTTGGAGGAAAATACATTAAGTGGAAAGTACATGATGGTGTTCATGTATTAGATATTAACTCATAGGTACAAGATAAATTTCACCCGTGCCTCTCAGGGCTTCCGCATTTGCAGTGCGTGTGTGTGTTCCCATTTGTGTATACATGCTTTGGCACGGACTTCTGAGTGCAAGACAAATCCCAATGGGGACAATATCATATCATATCATATATCATATCATGGAAACATGCATACACTGATCACAGATGAACACAGGTTTCCTTGTGTTGATGTCAGCTTGCCGTCCTCCTCCATCACGGCAGTCGCAGCTCTGTAAGCCTTAATCTGTTTGGAGCTGATATCGGGTTTTCAAATGAATACAGTGACTTGTTGTGTCATTGCTGACACAATTATCCCGGGGAAATTGGTTAATCACCTGAAATTGTAGAGCGCGCAGTGTGGTACGTCTCCCCCCTCACACACACAACACACACACGCACTCACACAAGCAGGAACGCCCAAATACAATTCGAGCTGTTGGCAAATTGAAAACAAATTTCCGTCCAATTTCCACACAATAAAACGGGGGCTCCGGTAATCTGGCCAAACGACAGCACACAAAGCCAGGATCAATCTCCTCTCTAATCCTATTGTGTTTCCGTGTACCTGCTTACAGTGGCTCAGCCTCGTGTCCCTACTTCCACCGCATTCCCCGTCTATTATTAAGCACCTGTTAGAACAAGCGCATTCACCTGAAAGGAAAGCACTCCAGGCTGTTAGGCCACCGCCTGCAGCAAAACTGTTTGCTGGGTCTCATGAATGGCTTTCTGGTAATCTAAACGCTGCAGTTATCAGGCCCTCCAGGTACCAGGACCACCTGAATCCTTGCAGGGTGGTGTTTACATGCTGCTGGTGTCTCTTCATAGTTTTAGGAAGTTTGTAATTCTTTCCATTTTACAATCAGCTGAGACACAGATCTGTTTGGACCAGTCAAAAATATGGACAGGAATATATGAATGCAATGCAATGCATCTCTTAAAGCACAAGAACAGGTTTTCTTCTTCCTACTTAGATAAGGATGACAGGTAGATAATGAATATTAGTGATATAAACACATGAAGCTGTAAACTGATGTTTTAACAGGGGTAATCTTGACTTGTTTGTCTTTTTAGTTAAATTCTGTCAAAAGCCCATTGTGGGTTTTTTTTCTGTGCAGTTGATATTTCTTCTCTCTTGTGTGTGAAAATGAAGCTAAACCTAAAAACTGACCTCTTTTCAGCATTCTCAGTTCATTTCTTGATGGTAAGGGGAAAGTGTGATTACTCGTCTCCTGTAACTCTGACATTAGACTGTGCCCCTCCACCTCACTTTACATAATCACTGTTGTAATCCATACTTAGAGTGGGTTCCTTGTTCTTTTTTGGCACTGGACCTTTAATAACTAAAACATTTAGCATGCACCATCTCGGTCTCTGATAAGCAAAAAAATGTCGATTAATGCAATGAAATTATTAATGAATACAATTCTGATTCAAGTGGGAGTACATGCAATTTGTCTTTTGTGCAAATGCATCAGAATCAAAGTCTCAGGCTCACCCAGGCAGAATCAAAGTCTTAACCTCATCCAGGCAGAATCAAAGTCTTAATCTCATCCAGGCAGACCGGGCAAATTAAATCTCAGTATGTCTAGCACGGCCGCTGCAGCAGCAACTCCTCATCATCGATCCACTTGGCAGGCTTTTTGCCAATGACACGCGTGGTGTTTTCACTGAACTCATAAACAAACAAGTATTCACCAGCCTGTGTGGCTGAGCAGTAAGTAACACTCCGGCAAACTCTCGCTTTCTCCCCCGCTATCTGTCTCTTTTCCTACCCAGTGGCATCGAACCTATTTCTCAGTGCACGGCCTTGTCCTCTGAAGTGGCACTGGAGTCTCACCAGCTGCCTGGCAGAGGTGAAGCCGGCGCTGGCACAGCTGGGAGGAGCAGGTATAGCGCCCAGCCGGTGTGTCAGTCCTGATAATGCAGCGTCGGGCAGAGCTAAGCCGCGACGCCGCCAGCGGCCTAACGGGCTGGCGAGCTGACTGGCTGGCTGTCTGGCTGCTGTTTGCCTCCTGCTGTTCCTCTGTCTCCTGCTTGTTGCTTCGGCTTGTTCTGTCATGTCCGCCTAAGGAGGGAAGGGAGCTCAGAGTCTGCCGGTTCAAAAGAAATGCACCCAATTATCTGCATTTCCTTGTGCTGTGAGATTAAGTTACTGGTGCTGAACATGGTGGAACGTTTAACTATTCAAAAATTGGACGGCGATCGCACAAAGATGCTTTCATCAGGGGCCAATGATTATTATCATTTTCTTCTCTTGATTTTATACAGGTCGCAGGGGCACACAGATCTCATCAGTGTTCATCAATTCTGGCGTCCAATAAGGCACTAAATGTACATTGTCCTAGGCATGGTGGCAGTCTGAATCTCAGGTTATTACAACTTGGATCCTTTTAGATGTACATGTTTTACACCATGTCCTTGAATGGATTAAATGAGGGGCTAGATTTTCTCTAAAGCAGCTACAAGGAGTTTTTAACTGGTTATGAAACAGTCTCAATGGTGCTTCTATATGACCTACATAAGCAAACAAGACCATGAGCAAGAATGTCAGCTATTTCTATATAGTTATTCTAAATGGCGGTGGCGAGAGCAAAGCAGTTATATCAGATAAATAAAAGGTTATTTTCTGATTAGTTCACAGCGGTTCCGTTCTAAAGCTCAAATAAACACGTCCACACCTCCACACAGCCCTGCAGGAAGCTGCTGCACTGCTGGATGTGGTGCTGAATGAAGCCTGACACCCAGGTGTATGAACGCTACTATAACAAAGCTGATTTTGTTGCACCTTCATCAGATTACAATTATTAATCTCACACAGACACAAATAGATACATGACCTCATCGCTGTGTATCCTGCAAACAGCTGTGTTAAAAAAAATAAAAATAAAAAATAATACATTAAAAATAAGTTGCGTCTCTCTTTCACTCTCCAAAACAAATGCACACGCTAGGAAAGATCTTTACGGCAGGAGGCGGTGGTGCTCATGGGAAATGCAGTCTTCATTCCCAGGAAACACTACCTCTTTTGTCCACAGAGAGCGCTAAAATCAACACAGAATGAGAGTTCCTTGCAGTAGCTTTAGCATAGCTTCACATCGCTAAGATTTAAAATACCACCCCCCCTCCCAGTGTGTGGCCCATATATAAATTATATAAATGATCAAAATCAGTCTCTTCCAGCTGTGCATCACATTCTGTCAGAGACTAATGCGCTCTCACATGTTCATGACGCCGTCTCTAAACAGCAACTGGACACTTTGAACTTACTGACGATGTTTAAAACTGATCAACACCCAGAGAGAAAGTTGACATGAGCGCAGAGCAGATTTTGGCATATTTCCCTGTTCAGCATCAGCTTCCACTGGAAACTGCTGGCACTGTAGGTAAGGACAACTAATTCACTTTTAACCCATGACAGCTGTTTGTGTTGTTGTAGCTTTCCAGTGGATCAAAGTGAGATGCAAAACAAAGCTACAGCTGCAAGTTGTGTAATAAGTATCGAGGCTCAGCACCAAAGAACTAAGCTCGCCATGCCAGTGACTTGCTGCTTATTAATGCTCAGCAGCGACCCAAACTAACATCCAGAGAACATGAACAGATATGCTCGTTTTGAAGGACTTCCCTCTGCTGCAGGGCTACATGGTCAAGTGGAAGATCAAACTGCAGATCACTTCCCTCAGATGCAAACAGGGCCAGCCTTGGCTGTAAGCAGAAAAATGATTTTGGGGCACCCCACCCCAAAGCCAAGCACACACCCTACCAGAGTGCTTCTTAATGAAAGTAACTGAATCGTGGTTCCAAAATGCAGGGACTACTTCTTTAAGAACGCAGTTCCCCTGGTTTGGGCTGGTTGATAATGATTCACTGAGAAATGTGTTGTTGTGAATCCTTCCAAACATTTTATCAGCTGCCGGTCGCTGCTAAAAATTGTGCTGTTTTCGGGTCTGAATCTCCCCGTCCATTTTGGAGGAAAGCACTCTTGTTTTTTTTTTTTGTTTGTTTTTGTTTTCCTGGTGCAGGGAGCTCCATAGGTCATCTGCAGCTCTGTGCAACATATACAGTCTGGGTGCACGGGGCACCGGCTACGGACAGAGAATTCAAAGTATATAAAACCTCACAAGCTAGCTAGATACCCGTCCTATGCTGTTCAAGCCCTATATTTTTATAGTTATGTGAGCCAATTCAAATATCTGTGTTGTCTTTAGGTTAGCCTATTATCATATTATCCATGTCAGCTTGTGTTTTAACAGACTAAATGTATCAGAGACATAAGAAAGGAACAGAGTTCGCTGTAAGTACCTGGATGGTTCATGTTTTTGTACTGAACTTAAGCTTTGGAGGCCTAAACAGGGCCAAAGCCAACTGCACGAGGTGGATGGCACTGATTTTTATATGAATCCATATCATGAGCGGAGGGGCTGATGAGTGTTTATTTAGGCTTACATGGATAGGCAGACCTGTCAGTGTATATGCATCTTTAAAAGTTGAACTGATTAACGGTAACTACCTTTCCCTTCTGTGTCTGCAGGGTTTATTTCTCACAGTTTGCCCTAAGCTCACCGATCCCTTTTCATTACAGGCACTTATCGGATCTTATTATCCACTGTGATCTACAATGATTGAGCAGTTAGAGCTTCAGCGTCTTGCTAGACTTCAGCAGGACACGTGGGTGTTAAAGGGAAAATAAGTATGATTTTTAGTGTCCCACAGCACAGAATAGCTATAATATATCTATGGAGGGTTAATAGGGTTGTTAATCAATATGAGTGACTCAGTGATTACTTCACCAGCAGCTGAGATTTCTGGCTTTCAAAACTTACTTTTCAGCCCACAGTCTGTTTGGAAGCAGGAACTCCCTGCCCACTTGAATTTCAAGACACTCCCTATCTCCTCCTCCTCCCCACCTACTGTTCAGTGATGACGGATGGCGCCATAGCGATGGCGAATTGTAAGACGTGTCAGCTACAAAGCCTCAAAAGCCTCGTCGTCAAGCCAGAAAAAGCAAATGACAGAATAGCATTAAAGTGACAACGTTTAACGTCATGATATGCCCTTCATTTAGACATTTCCACCGGATCTCTGCTCTGATTAACTACTTTACTTGACTCTATAGCGAATATGTGACTTGACCGTTTGCGTCATTTACAGGCCTCTGCAGCCCGAGTGGATGGGAGGGGTGAGATGGATGGGGATTGTACCAGAGATGTGTGTAGGAGGAGGATTTCTGCAGATGTTGTTGCAATGCCTGCTGGTTGCTGATGGAGGTCATGGTTTACTTAATAAACCTCTCAATGGAAACACTGTGTGCCTATTGTGGAAATTAAACCTTTCTATTACGGGCAATCTTGTACCCAGAGCTTAGAGGGGGTGACCACGACCGCCCGAACACAGGGGAGCTATTAGGTTTTGAATTGGCCATTGACCATCGAATAAAAAAAAAGCCAAAGTTATCCCAGCAAGACAGTATCACATTATAAATGGTCCAGAGGGAAACAGCATTTCCAAGTCTTTCATCGGCTCTGTAGTTTATGTGCGACTCTTTTTCATGGAATGAATGACTCTACTTTTATGCGCCAGATTACATAAAATTAATTGGTGGTCAGCAAAATAAACCACTCACTCAGTGGAAACCACTAAAAAATATTTATTTATCTTGGTTAGACATGCATAGCCACTTTTTTCTGAAAGTGTATCACCTTATCTTTCATCTTTAAACCACAACAAAAAGGTTTCAATGGTGACATTTGAAAATGTTGTTAATCTTTGAAAATCTCCTCAGAGGGCTCCTGATCTGGTTCACGTTGTCCACTGGGAATGTGAAGAACGCATCAAGTGTCTGTCACCAGGACTTCTGAGAAGTCTGCCGCCTTCAAACTCACCAAGGTGATTATGAGATTCTCTAAATATTTTGACGCCCTTCCACCTCACTCAGAGTCCAGCGAATACCTTCGTACATCCAGGCAATTCCCTTGAAGCAGGATCCCCCACCGAGTAAAAAGGACATAGGGAACTCCTTCAGGAGGCTGAGCAGGATCAATGGAGGCAGAGTTCAAGAAAACAGGAAGGCGAGGAGAGGAGAAAGTTGGTCTGCCGGCAGTCCCCACAGGACGGGGGGATTTAAGCCTGAGCCTGAATGCAAACAACCTACCATGACCTTTGATCACCTCCATTCATCCATTCATGAACACCAACATGCCCAGCAGCGGCCCATGAAGGAAGCACTCGACGATGGGGTTAAGGGTTTATGAATGGGCATCTAAAATGGACACAAACAGAACGGGATGCTGCAGTGTGCAGAGGCTGCTCTGTTTTCCCCGTGAAGACACAGAGACATTTAGGAGCCACGTCCTGCCAATTTCCTCCATTACTCCCACGAGGAAGGCACATGAAAGATCTTACTGCTGTCTGAGATCTTGTGTACGAGTCCGTGCACTTGTGAGACTGAGGGAAGGAGTGATGTGTGTGTGTGTGTGTGTGTGTTTTACACAGCTAGCAAAACAGCAACAGCACAGGGCTGTGAGAGGGCAGCAGTGGAGGTCCACCAGGGATGTATTCATGTTTAAGTCTTACCTAATTACTGAAAGGCAACGCCTTCTGCATAGCTGAAATTTCAGTACAAAGAACTTACACGTCTACCACCTTAAACCACTGTGAGTCTGAGGAAACAGTTTGTGTACAGTTTAACCGAAAGTAACAGTCGTCCGTTATTACAGTTGTCAAGTGTGATGACGATGCCAACTAAAAATAACTTGATAAAATGAGAGATGTGACATTTGTCTGTTTTTAAATGCATTTATTGCTGAATATGCTGGACATGTGATTTTGGATGACTTGAATAAACCAATTTTAGACAAAGTCATGCCATCCTTTTTAATTGTTGTCATTTGTAAGCCATTTACTATTGTTTAAGGCTTTGATTCGTCTGAACATATTCATCAGTTTGAGGGCAGCTGACTGTGTGAACATCATGTAGAAGAAATTCAGATTTTACAACTGTATTTATTTTAATTCTGTTCAAATTTAATCAAAGACTGACTGTAGTAATTGTGTGGTTATGGCAACTCTTCAGCAGTAGCTAACAGCCAGTTTAATTGCTGTTAATGAGGAAGTAAGCATGCCACTCACTTATTTTGTCCCAGTTTACTTCTCTCTGCAGGCCTGCCAGCCTCTGAGGCTTTTTAGACTGGAGCCTCACTGCTCTGATGCTGTTTGCTGTTGAGTCTGGGGTCTTCAGGCAGCATCCAGCACGTCCTTCATTCACATTCATATTCATACTTGAACGAAGAACAGATTTGCTATTATTTCATCCACTACACATGCTCTGGTGATGAATACACACTTTGGATACTGAATGGCTTCACACACAAAGTAAGAATCTGTGATTGTACTCATAGGTTGAAAGCTGCACAAGGCAATTCTATATTTTGGCAGCTTCAAGTGGCAGCGGGACACAACTGTTCAAATTTTTGAAAGTTTGACTTTTTCATTGTCCAGAAATCACATAAGACTACAGAAAACTGCACATGAACTGCACACGGCTCATCTAATTTTCTTCTTTCCGCAGCAGGTTCGACCACAGCCGGAGTCCGGCCCTCTCTGGACGGATCATTTGCTGATTGACCAGAGACTTGGAGAAGGTTTTGTGTCTGTATTCACTCTGAAGTTTCAATTTGTCACTGTCTGTACGTCCAGAAGATTTCCCATCAGTGGCCAGACCCAACACCTGAAATGAATTTAGGCTAATAGGCCAAATCTCTGGGGTCGAAATTAGTGGGACACTCTTCCTGTTGCAGGCCCACTTTGTGATACTGGATGATGAGATCCTGTATTTTCACATGAAAGTCTTTCATAGTTGAAACTAAAAGATTGAATTATGCAGAATACAGTACTGGAAACAGACATGTTAATAGTCCAATTTTTGGAATGTATTACTAAAAGGATACTGAAGGCTTTAGATGGAAAATATATGGAATATAGTTTAACCACTGGTAAAGTCATCCAGTCATTTAATTAACCACTTTTGTGGTTTTCACATCAAATCTCTGTCAGGAATCATTTCTGCATGCCTGCATATCAACAGACTAAAATCTATCTTGTTTGAGGTTAAGCACTTGGACATAATTAAAAGAACAACAAATGAAAAGAAACTGTGAATTTGAATGAAGTAAGAGTATCTCAAGATGAAAAAAGTGTGCCCATAAGAAAGAGACTTGATACAGCTGCAGCTTCCCATCGCCATCCTTATTATTAACATGATGATGGAGCCGATCCATCAGTCCATCACAGAGCCCGTCAAACTGTCGTCATGAAGCGATTCACGACAAACTGCAAGGTGTCGAAATGACATTATCTTGTCAGGTACTGAGGAGAGAGAGACACAGAGAGAGAGAGAGAGAGAGAGAGGGAAAGAGAGAGAGAGAGAGAGAGAGAGACTGCACAAGTACAAATGATGAGAACACAATGTAAACAATGTCTGGCAATATGTTGTTGAACTTTTCAGTCATCCAGGTCACGGTGTTTCTACAAGCAGTAGGTCAAAGGCAACTAAATTACACAGAAAGTTGTTGTTTGTAAGGTTGTTTTCCTGCCTGCCCAATTACAAATACTTGTTTATTTTTCAGCACATTTAAACTAAAAAAAATTAAATTTCAACATCAGAAAAAAGTCAAGATGACAGCCAAAAATAAAACTGCTACAAAACAAAAAAGAAAAGTCCAATCCAAATCCAGTTACTAGGGTTATGAGAAATAGCTGCAATAGTAATAGTCGTACAAAACCAGTTTGTTGTGTCTGCCATGGGAAAGTCCATTCAAGTCCATTCAGAAAGCGATTTAGAGCCTGCGCCAAGAAAATACCAAGGAACAGAAGAGTTATGCAAGAATACGGCATCACAGCTGTGTATAATATAGCGGTTTAATGTTTAATGGCTGCTCTTCAGCACAACTTTATAGTATTTGAAATGTAAGAGTGTAGAGTGCAGACAGGCAACGGCACATGATTTAGACCCTCTGCTGCAAGGCCGCTCTTTACCGTCCTCAGAAACTGTTCACCTGAAAGGCTGCCTCTCTCTCTCTCTCTCTCTCTCTCACACACACACACACTCTCTCTCTCTCTCATTCTCTGGACCAGCAGAAGGCCATGTAGTGATTTATAGTACTGATAGAATTGATTCTAAGCAGGGCACAGAGGTGAGATGCAGTTGGGTGTTTGCAAAAAACAGATGGGCCAGCATCTTTTCAGCGCTGCTGGACTCGCCCGACCAATCTCTGTATCGGACAACATGCTTTAGGATCAATTGGCAGCAGTCTTAAGATTTGTGTTTCTGTGTACCTGTGTGTGTGTCTGTTTAATGATATTGCCACTGTTCTTTATGGTCTTCTGCGCTCTCTAAATATATTTGTGTGAATATAATCATCACATATCTGACCCCATCTGTAACCTTGTGTTGATGTTGTGTGGATCTGCGCACCTGGGAAAGAGTGTGCGAGTGTGTGTGATCTGGCGTACACACTTGGCCGGGGCAATGTCTGGAATGAATGGCTCCCAGAGTCGCAATGTGCCGCTGTTTAAAAGACAGAGTGCGGCTTGGTTGGACGAAATGCACCCGGGGCGCCTGTTCCCCACTCCATCCTTTACACTGTGATTGAATCGATAGACGCTGGCTGATCTGAGCGGGCGCTGACACTGCCAAGCACTGACTACCATCATTTACTCCCAGCGCTTCGCCTAATGGAGTCACAGCAATGTCAGATGGAAGGGAGCCGGTGGTGGCGGCCAGCCTGGATAAACTGTCAGATATTAGCCGACCCAAATGATCATTACACAACCTGTAACCAGCCGCTGATTTCTATTTAATACGCCTGGGATGGGTGGCATGGGCAGAGATTGGATTCTCATGGGTGAGAACATGGGCTAAAGAGCTCATTACCTAAAAAGCAGCTGAATACGATTTTTTTCCTCCACTGTATTTCATTGAATTTCACTTTGTCTTGGGGAATCTGTAGTGGCGTCTTTAATGTGAACTCATTTAGAGGTGCTGAATCGCAGCCAGTGTTGAGGAAAATGTTAAGAGGGG
>OMLF01020347.1:23556-41122 GCA_900302615.1 Holocentrus rufus
AACCTTTTTTCATTTTTTTTTTTTTTTTTTTTAACCCACCTTCCTATCTCTCCAGCACACCCGCTTCTGCATACACACACACACACACACACATACATTCATTCACACAAGCACATACAGCAAGCTCATGTGGGGACTTGGGAGAGCAGGAAGCATGATCAGAATAGCGATGAACGCCCGGGCAGACGGAGGAGCAGGAGCTGCTGGAAGACAGGTGAGTGGGCTGAGAGAGAGGATGGCTGAAGTGCAGAGGTATGTGGCTGCATGCCTAATGTGCAGCTCTGGAGCCGTAGCCTTGGGGTTACTAAGGTTAGGCCTTGGGTGCACCGATTAATCATTACAGCCCTGTGTGTGTGTGTGTGTGTGTGTGTGTGTGTGTGTGTGTGTGTGGTTCCAATATTTATTTTATCAGTGCAGTTTCATCACGCTTGCCCTTGAGAACAGAGCTGAGTGAAATATTGATGCCATACATTGAAAGTGGTATGCCAGCCTCTCACTTACTGGACACGCTGCCTCATTCTGGGTTTTGGGTGACGACTGCTTCAAACTTTAAAATAACAATCCCTCAACCTTTCTCTCTCTCGCTCACACACACGCATAAATGAGCTAATTCTCCCTCTCACTCACACACATACACACACACTTCCACTATTAAACCCAACCAGGACATGGTTTGACACACACACACTAGCAGCTACAACCCAGATGAAGATCGGCCCATCACAAAACTGCATGTCTCAGTCGGGCCTCAAGTGTGTTTCTCTGTCTTCTGGCTTTCAAACATTGTCTGACAACCCCCACACCTTTTTTTTTTCTGTTCTCCGGGCCGTCACTCTTTACCTCTGGAGCTCAATTACCCACCGAGAACACGGAGATCCCATCACAAAAGCCGCGTCACGCTCCAGTGTTCACCGCGCCCGCTGTACAGGGCTGCAGCACTCCCAACATACCTGCTGCCACGTCGGGCGTGGAGCTGACGAGGCCGCCGCCGCCGCCGCCCAGACTTTGATCTGGCGTCAAGTCTAAATTCGCCAACTGCTTGCATTTCAGAGGCGTTTACTGGAGGGGCATTTTGCTAATCGTGTCTGCTTGTTAGCTAAATCCCACAGACCGCTGGAACAGTTGGGAGCGTGTTATCTGTGAACTGCCGACTACTGTACTTAGCAAACATTTACTCAGTCGCCTTTGTTCCGGTGGTTTCCGCTGTGGTAGCCTAAGGCGCACCAGTTCTCCTATTCACTGACCTGAGACGGGCGATAGAATGAGAAAGTAGCGCCGGGTAAGGTTAATGATCGCTCAAGTGCCCGAAGCACTCGACCACAAATGACTCAATCGTCTATGAGCTCTTGTTCTAGAAACAGCTGTCCCCCTTGTTCTTTCTTGGGACTCAAACACGCCAAGTTCATTAGGATTCTTTCTGAGGCCAAATGACTTCATTGGGATGATTTGGCTGTAAAGGTCAACACTGAAGACCTCTAATGACCACGGGGCCTGGGGTTTCTGCCAGACAATATTACAATCACCGTAGTCAGGGGGGGCGTTACACACCGACGGAGGGCCACTAAAACGTGGCCAAGCTTGACAGTTCGCCGCCTGCCAGAAAGGTCAAGCCCCCAGGCTGTTCTGCATCAGCCCGGAAGACTGCGAGCCAGTTGTGGGAGTTGAACCGAGGTTCAGTGTCCAAAGTGTGAAGCGCGACAAGAGCAGCGGCAGCAGGTCGGGAGAGATAGCGGAGCTCAAAGGGACCCGGAAGCGCTAGATCACTCTCGCAGATGGAAGCTGCTCACTCACAGCTATATAGGTCGACTGCTTTTGTTCCGGGTCAACGCACTACAGTAAGGCTTAACAGAGCAAGAAGCCATAGTGCAGCCAGCAGCAGAGGGCGGGCCAGTGTACAGCCGCCTGGTTGACTGATTGTTTAGAAAGCAGAGTGGGCAGAGAAAGGGAACTGTGCAGTTTTATGGGACACTGGGAGATGGAGCAGAGAGGGAGGATAAAGGACATGAGGCATTAATGAAAGAGTGAACGAACCAGCATCAGGATTAAGGGATGACAGGAGGTTGGAAAAGACAAGAGAGTGGAAAAGAGAGAGAAAGAGGGAGGAGGGAGCGAGCAGGAAAGTGTCAGAGATCAGTCGGTGTGATTGGGTGTCCGACGCTGCAAAGACAGAAACACACCTGACAGTCTGAGGCAGTGGAGAGATTAGAGAGAAACTGAGGAGTAAACAGAGGCCGAGGTTGGAGAAGCATGCATGGGAAACCAAGCCAATACTGAGGCGGCGTGCAGAGATTTAGTTTTTTATTAAACAGTGATTTGCTTGAGGGTCATCCAACTGCGCTAAAATTATTGTCTCCACTTGACAGGGAAATCATTTTTATTGGCTGTTGAAGGGTTTCATTCCAAAAAGCTGTATATCTCTGTTGAAGATTTTTTCCCTCTGAAATTCAGACAATATTACAAAGGCACAGATGAATCTGTCCTCAAGCGTACCCATTTTGTAAGCAAAGGTCTTCAGCTGACTGTGGACTTTAACCTATAATGTCCTTAACATTCCAGCGCTCATTTTTGTAAAGAGATGGAAACTTTTGTCAGTTATGTTTTATTTGCTGTGCCTTTATTAGTTTTTTTTTTTACACATTTCAGCATGTCAGACTTATTTTTTTCTGTTTTTCATCAGTGCAAGTTCTTCTTGAGGAGGTGGAAATTTTCAAATGGTGATATATCATTATGGAATGAAACTATATATCAATATAATGTACTGCAAGGACAAAAAAACATACCTGTCTTTAAGCTCTCTGACTCTTTGTTTCCACCTTCTTTTCTGACTTCCTTCTACAACACTTTACTGATGAAATCACACGCAGTGCGACTCTCAAAGATCAACCCTTTGTTTTTCAAGACATAAACTACCAAGTCCAGTGACACTGCACTGCAGCAGGGGAGGCATGAATTTACAGCGCAGACCCTGTGAAATACTCGTACTGGACTGCAGGTCGGGGATGGGGCGCAGCTGTGCTGCTATAGATCCAAGATCGAATTATTGAAGCCTGCTGAAGATTTCTGTTTTTTTCCCACTGCCTCCCCAAGGATAAAGAATTCCTCAGCTCTAATAAAAAGCCTAAATGAATTGTGATGTTGTCAGGAAGGAATAATTGCACCATCAAATACATTACCCAGAAGCTATTAAAATGGCAGAGGTGTAATTAAGTGTTGTGCTGTTGGGACAAGGATGAGAGGAAGTGCGGCTGGTACCACCCAAACACTGCTGTCTACAGTGATGACTTTCCCAGACTTCAAAAAGTAACTGGAGTGGAGTCTGCTGAATGTGATACGGTAGGAACCACGCTGAAACTTGGAAAGTGTTGTGAATATAATATGCATTTACATGTGTTTAGTAAATTGAAGTCAAAGAGCATAGTGATATTTGGCTTGACTTTAGTCACACTCAGCTAAACAAAACAAAATGGGTCAACAATATCACACAGTCATACTCATGCATATGAGTTTCATTCCAATATATCCACCATTTGAAAAACATGATATCCGCTTTTGCAAAGTGAATGATTGCACAATTAAAACAAATTATGGAACTTTTTAAAAAACACTGGGTAACCTAAGCCCTTGCCAAAATATTACTTTTACAGACTGGATTTAGAGAAACTGAATGACACACACCACGTAACATAATTTTTTGGTTCATGCATGTATATATGGCATTTTGGAAGCGATATATGCGAACGTATGTGCTCCAAATACAAGGCAGTGCTGCTGAGTTTCTGGCCTCTGGTTGCTCTCTCATGGTAACCTGTGACAGTCTTTGTCTAGGGGCACAGTTTCCATTTGATTTATTACTCCGTGCCATAGTCATAATCTTGGTGTTCCCTCACTCGGGTTTGAACCCAGTTCCACTGCTCCAGCCCCTTGCATCCATATTTTGGGGCTGTCTCCCATCCTCTGCTGGGCAGACAGAGGAGATTCATCACTATTACTGCAGCGACAGGTCTATTACCTCCAGAGACTAAGAAAACAAGAGAAGAAACTTTTCGGAGGAGCCATTTAAGAAAGCTACAGTAAGGAGTGTGCCAAACTTTTCACTTTCTTTGCTTGTGCCGCGAGATAATTAAGCTAATGCCTGCAAGACCGTCGGCTTTTTAAAACCTATCTGAGCTTCTTTTCTTTGCACCTCGTGTTTGATGAAAGTCTAGACATGAGTACATTCAGTTCATTCTAATGTGTAACTGTAATGCACTCATGAGACCTACTGAAGTTTTTTAAGACCATCTGTTTATTCACATTTGTGCAATGCACTGAATTATGGATGACTGGAATGTTATTGCAAAAGATGGGCAGCCAGTTTGACTCCCCAGACCAGGCGGGAATTTCTGGCCAGGCAAAGAGAATACAGCGAGTTAGTGATTGACATCTTCCCCTTCTTCAACAGTCAATCAGAGCACCCTTGAGCAAGGCACTTAATACTCAATTTACCATATTCACACAGCAGCCATTACGCTCTAACGTCACACTTAGCATTTTGTTCACAGGAGGACAGTGTCTTACTGTTGTGAAAGTAAAATATG
This sequence comes from Holocentrus rufus, assembly GCA_900302615.1. Classification (NCBI taxonomy): domain Eukaryota; kingdom Metazoa; phylum Chordata; class Actinopteri; order Holocentriformes; family Holocentridae; genus Holocentrus; species Holocentrus rufus. The sequence continues at coordinate 28,134 of OMLF01020347.1, forward strand.
AAATACCAATCTTTTAAACTTTATACTACAAGTAAAATTTTTAGGTAAAATTTTGCTATCAAACTTGCAGCATAACTAGCTGTCTTTTCACCTCAGCTCAGCTTGTTACCGAATGTTTCCTTGACTTTCTGTTTCGTAGCGGTTCACATACAACACTATCACACTGTAGCTAGCATGTGATGAACGCTACTTTTAGCCTGGCCTTATGTGGTACAAATGAAATGCAACTTCAATTCCATGCAACTTGGAGTACCAGGGGAACCATCCAATGAAAATTATAACTTTGGTTTGCATCATCATTTGGAATGTTCCATATGTGTTTGTTGACATGGCAACAGCAAAAGTTTCATTTGCAACCTGCAGCTAATTCCATGGAAGTTGCACTGTGTGAAGCCAGTCTTAGCTGTTGTCTATTAAACATCAAACATCCTGTTTTACCTTGAAGTATGTCCCTGCTGCCAGATGTCCCTCCAGATTTTCACTGTCATAAGTAATGCATGGAATGATCCATGACCAACAGGCACCTCGGGTAAAATGTGAATTTGGGTGGTTACAGGTCAGCAAAAAGAGGTTATGAATAACAGCAGGTGGGTTGTGGGCCGAAAAGATTAAATATCAACCATGTAAAGTACCGTACAGAAGAATATTCTTTTCTGAATTAGTAAATTTGAGTTGCTAATGCTGGCAGATCGCTACTATGCAATTGTTTTCATTGATTTTGTTCCATGTGGAAACAGCAAAATGCTTATGCTTTTCCAAGAAGAGCAGCTAGTAAGACACTGTCCTTCTGTTTACAAGATCTGAGTGTGACATCAGATTGAAATGGCCACAGTGTACAGTAAATATGGTCAATTGCTCCGGTGGAAAAGTTCAGCAGTTAACAGCAGCTGTGGGAAGATCTGTGCAACTGCATGAATGTAAAGCAGGATGTCGCTGGGAAACAGTAAATAAATGAATGAATAAAGCATTTAAAACCAATAAACAGGAAAAAAAGGCTTTGGTAGTATTAATGGTATTATAAAGGTGCATCTATCAAATATGGCAAGTTTGGACAAAAAATAATTATCAATCAAATTTGATGATTAATACAACACTACCCTTCACATCCGAAGACACAGTACAGGGCAACAGCTAAAGGAAGAGCACGCAAGAGAGCTTGATCTTCTACAACATGCTCCCCTCCCTTTTCCAATCTTATTTTCTCTACCTTTTGTTACCCTGTGACTGTGTCATCACTTCCTTATCTTCCTGAGCAAGTGTAGGAGAAGCAAGCATTCTCACCATGTGCCACCCTGATTTATTCCTTCCGATTCCCGCAGGGCCCTTATGAGATATTCCACGCCGCAACAAGTTGCTTTCCATTGTCTACAAGATCAGATCACATTCAACTGCAATGTTTTCTGATTATTTTGCATCCAGTTTAGCTCTTACTGTGGTGGATTTTTCTTTGTTTCTTGGGGTTATTACAGAGTTTCTTAAACTCACAGCAAAGGTAGAAAATGGATTGCAGGCCTGTTTTCTGGAGTTTTGATATGGCTGAGAGTAAATTTACTCAATTTATGTCCTGGGCTGAAAACGGTTAAGAGCTCCAGCTGTTTGCTGAGTATCAAATAACAAACACCAGTTGAGGAGAGAGAGAGAGAGAGTTTTATGCATTTTCTGGAAAATACCACATCTGTTAAGCCAGGTTATTTTGCAAAGTTTTCAGGGAACTTTTAAAGAAGTATAGCAGCAAACTAGTTTCTCAATCGTGTCAACAGTATCGACTCCAAAATCTCCCTCTTTGTTGTTATTGTCGACACACCTGCCGGCCTGCTTGGTATGCCGCTCAGTCACCGTGCCGCCGTATCAGCATAAGTCCCAACTGAGAGGTGATAGGTGGCACACCGCTGCACAAACAAGCCTGGGTAAACGCACTGCTGGGATAGGATCGAACGGCTTGTCCAGGATAGGGACGAAACCCCTCAGCGCTAAGACAGCCGCCTGTGGGAATCATCCGTGTGTGAGATCTTGAGTGAACGGAAGAATCTTGGCGTGTAATGTCCTATCTTCGGCAGGGCTGTGGATGCATGACGCACACCAGCGCCGGCGATAAGGGCTCAAGATGGGAGGGTGGTGTGACCGTAGATAAGCCCAGGGAGAGAGGCTGAGGGAAGGGGAGAAGGGGTGGAGGTGCAGGGATAGACTGGACTCTTAAAATGTGACAGGGCTGAGGGTAGCAGATAGGACAGCCGCCGCATCTCACATTTTGCTGCATAGTCATCCATCGTCTGATTCAACAGTTGCAGTTTTCCTCTGATTAGGAGTCATTTGTGCTTGGCAGGAATTTATTTTCAAGCTGTCTGACTGACAGTATCAGAGCAGTATGTGGGTTTTGTGTCGGCTTGTACATTGTGTGGGAAAAATAAAATCTTTCTGAAGTTGACAATTACAGTATATTCTTGAGAACAACAACAGTACATCACATAATTTGAGTACTATTACAACATGTATCTGAAGTCATTCTCCTTGTTCAAGACTTGATCAGATTCAGCCATATTGGAACAGTTGCACACTCTTGGATCAGAACTATGGGATCTTTAAGGCCTTGAACTGAGAGCCATCTGGGCTTACTCCACAGTTGTGTACTTTGCAGGCTTTCCACAGCTTAATATCATTATTTATGTGTCCCAGTGAAAGAAAGAGCAGGCGTGCAAACAATACACACCACCTGAATATAGTTACTCTGCTTTACAGCCCAAAATATAGAAAAGAAGGGCAATCTGGTGAAATATATTGCAGAGAATACTTTCCATGGGTCATAGAGGTCTCTTACCATAAGTTTCTCATCAGGAGTCTTGATGAGGTTTAAGACCTAATATGAATATCTGCTATTAATATCTTCAGTCCAGTTGATGAAATATAGATTAAGATAGTCATTTTCTAAATGAATGCCTGCCATCTGATATGAGCAAATTTACAGTAGCTATTAGGCTATGATAGGGCAGCTGATAAGTGTGCGCAAGAGAGGTCTGCTCAGACAAATAGAATTTGACATTCAGCAATTCGATAAATTTACTCTTTGCAGTCCTTGTCAAAGCCTTGTCAACTTTGTGTTCAGAATGGCAAATAGGCGACAAATGACTTGGCAGTGGGAATAAAAACAACTGTGTGTAAAGGAGCTGTGTGAATGGGTGTCCAACAGTTACTGTATGTGTATGAAACATGTATGTGTGTGCTGGATGGACATATTATATGGATAAATTTGAGTGACTGTGTGTATGCATGCATGTATATATTTCCTAAATATTATGGTCACGCTCAGTCCATTCAAATTACTCCAAATTATGTGCATAAAGTTCCATTCAGGGATCCTGTAGCTTAAACATCTTCAAATTAAACTCAGGCTACGTTAGTGGTTATAGCATCAGAGCGTTCATTTTCACTGCATCTAATTCAGTGAGGCAATATTTTTACCATGAAAACAGGCAGCTGGCAAATAAGGGGCATATAACAACACTCAGTTAAAGGTATAAAATTGAGAGTTGACTGAAGTAAGGACTGATTAGCCTCAAATGACAAGGATGTGGAACATAATTTATCAATGATGAGAACCATGTAGACCCAACCATCATATTTCTGGCTTATTCCACTGCTTTTCTTGGGTGAGGCTAAAGGGTCCTCATTTCAATTTTACATAACGCACCTATAATTTTATGCATACATGTTCAGTGCATAAGTAGAACAAATCCAACTCAAGCAGCACGATGCATCTACATTAGAATCAGGCAGAATAAATGGATCATTTGATTTGAAATGAACAAACTTCTCCTGGAGAACAATACAGACAAAGCGTTAAGGGAAAATCCAGCCTGGGATACTATTACACTATTATACATCATCATGTGATGTTAAGTGCTGTAATTTACTTTTTTAATCTGCCCACTTTGTTTCAATTTACCTAATCTACTTCTGCTTCAGATGATTTACGCTTACAAGAATTACTTTTTAGAACGCCCAGAGAAAGAAACATAGGTGGACGTATAGGAATATAAATACTGTATTTCCTCAAATAGTGACCAGGGGTCTTTATTTACCTCAACAGCAGAGGACACCAGGCCTTGATTGGAGGCAGGCTGTTTTTTGTGATTTGGGAGCACCTTTATGTCTAATTCCCTCTGTTTGATATGTACAGTATATTCGCTCATCTTTTAGTACGAAGCCTCCTTTTTATTTTTGGACTGACCACCCCCAAAAAAACTGACCGGGAGAGGGGGAAAAATAAGGGCACTGACTACTCGCGCTTCCCCCTCTCCCAATCAGAATTTTCTCCCCCAACTGTTTTTTTCTTCATTTTATCCGTGGTCTGTATTTGTTCATGTTGACCACACCCCCGGCCATTATTGGAGAGACAGTTTGATTTGAGGAAATAAGGTATACCCTATTTAGGTAGCTAAAGTCCATAGATATGCCAGCTAGTCCATGATTGCCGTGGTGTGTCTTTGATCTGGGATGTGCCCTTTAACTCATGATGCCTCATGTCTTGTGGCTGCATTGCATTCTGGTCTGAAGCTCCTGTTGGTGGAGAAAGTAACACTGCCTCTTCCATGAGGTCTCTGCCTCTTTCTCTGTTTATAATTGCTCAGCGCAAATGGCGGCTCTACCAAGAAGCCCTCGCTCTTTGATTCTTAGGGACTCACACCAAAACCTGATGTTTACCACTGATGCTTTTAATCACAAAAACTGTTTCTTCTATCAAGTTCCATTGTAGCAGCACTGGAAATACCTTGACGCAACATCAAATCACCTATGGTTGGGTGATATTTGTTTCAGAAAAATACATCTCCAGAAAACAAAATGGACTCAGAAATGCAAAGTGCGTCACCAGTAGTTGTTTTGAAAAGCGTTAACATGCTACAGGGTGGATTTTTCTTTAAAGTGTGATCAAGCGGTAAGCCTGCCAAAATGTGTGTGCAACTGTTTGCACAAGCACAGGCAGATCCACCATTACAGTATCTTGATCTGATAGGCCAAGTCCCATATCGTCACGCCGTGAAATGTCAACACTGAGGGTTAAGTGTCTGAGTATTTTTATCTCCTCATCCTACTCCTGCATGTGGGAGGTGACAGCCATGGAGGTGGCCTGTCACAGGGTTTCACCTAGTTGTAGCTTTAATCAATGGTGAGTGCAGCGCTTGGTCGTGGCAACGGAGGAGAACGTATAAAAGGACAGCTGTAGCCAACATCCAGACCGGAGCTAATGTGTTGAGGAGAAAACATCCTCGCATGTGGGTAGAATCACAGATCAGCAGAGTGGGACCACACAAGAGACTTGCAGACACTGAGACAGACAAACGTGCACATCAGTCGGCGCACATAGGGTTTGGCTGCATTCAGGAAGTGTTGGGATTCTTCCAAATACCAACACTGGAAAGGGTTTTGTATAGAATGGCTCTTACTGTATATACATCTATATGTAGATAAGGGATTAAGAATAGGCTTACTGTATGATTATTATGAATCATAATGTGACTTATTACTACAGTTCACAGTGAGTCCTGCACACTATACAACAGTACAAATTTTTGTGTGTATGTTTTGGTTTGGGTTTTTTCAGGTCAAAAAGAACAGGTTCTTATATTGTATATTGCATAGGTCTGTTTTTCTCTGAAACAAGCAGGAAAAAGCCCCTGTGGTTTTTATCAAACTAAGGAAAAATACGCATTATAAAATATATTTTCCTAAAAAGCAAAGTTTTATTTTGCCAATTTAAAATGCCTTTTGTTTGAAATCTATAATCACCAAAGGTGCCACACAGTCATACCAAGTGGCCTATAGTGTAATGGAAGATTTATCATGAGGCATCACTCATTTAAAAACAGCAACACTAATCTTTCAAAAAGTCACTGTAGCAAAAGAAATACACAATCAGAGGGAAGGTGTTTGGCAAAATAATAGCTCTTTTACGACAGCATCATCGTTTTAGGGATACTGAAATATGCATCCATATTTCAGTATCCCTAAAACAATGATGGTGCAGTTATTTCAATAGAAGTGTTTATTTTTAGAGAGCTAAAGTTCACATAATCCAAAAATTTGGGCCTACAGCTGCAGCAGAAGGAAACAGGGGCACTGTGACACGGTGACACGGAGGAGTGGTGAAGTGATAAATTGGGGTACCTGAGTGTATCTGTTCCCTGTTTCTCCAACAACTGCCGGCAGTCATGAGTGATACAAATTACTTCCTGCAACAAATTAGGTCTGTTTACGTGTCGCAGCCTGGAGTTATGTCCATGTCTTGTACCGCTGTATCTTTTTCTTCGTGTTTTGTTCCATTTTTCTCTGTCACCTGTTGCAGCCAATTATTGATGTGGGCCTTGTCCTTGTCTATATATCCGCGCCAGGGGCTTGGCATGTTGTTCGGATCGTGAAACAAAAGAAGCTATTAATTAATGACAGTGACACAAAGGGAAAGCTCTGATGAATTTAAGTTGAAAACACCAACTCAAATTCATTAGCGGCTGGCTACCTTTGTGCTGACTCATGCTGAAAAAACGCAGAGTTTAATGTCCCATCCATCACACATCTGTGAGGGAAGAGTTGACCTCATAAGAGGTTGTAAAATGTGCAATGCATTTTTGTTGTGAAATCATAGCAGTTGCATATTCATACCCCTCCTAGCAGTAAATGTGCCAGCGACCTAAAACGATCCATTTATCTACTTGGTTACAGACGTCAACTTGTTTAGTCCTGGTTTATTATTTCTCATTTGTTCTTGTCTGTTTATGTTCTATACCTCATTCCTCATTTTTGTTCGAGTGAGCCAACATTTTTTACATCCGCTTCTTCTTTTTAACAGACGATAATGATGGTGGAGGTGGTCCTGCTGGTGGTGATGAAGAAGATGATGATGAGAATTGCATTCATAATTACTAGGGATGTTTCAAACTTTTGAAAGTGGATCAGATCAGAGCAGTAAGGCACAAGTAGAAGTAGAAAGATGGACCGGTAACACCAAAAAAATACAGAAGTGGACACAAGACCTCCGGGGATTAGAATCTAGCGGATGAAGAATAACTTCAGAGGAGAAAATGAGGAGACAAAGTGGAACAGAGAAAGAGAGAGAAAAAAATCAAAAACATATCCAGGATGATTGGGAGGGGGCAGTAAGAAAGATGAAAGAGGAAATGGAAATGGTGGAGGAAGAGAAGAAGTAGCAAGATAGAGGAAAGACAATACAGAAATAGAGAGAGATGAGAAGTGAGAATGCAAAGCAGCAAGGCAATGGAGGAAAAGCATGTAGGATAGTTAGCAAAGGGCAAAAGGGGAAGACAGAGAGAGAGAAAGTTGGAAGGAAAGAATTGGAGAAGTAGCACATGGAAAAAGGGCCATAAAAACAGTGAGAGAAGTGAGAGATGGGATGTGGAGAGCGTGAGAGAGATGAAGGAAGAACATATGGGACAGGTGGCGAAAGGTCAGAAGTGAAAGGTAGAGAACAAGAGAGGATGGGAAGGAGTGTTGAAGGCGAAGACAGAGAGAGAGAGATTAGATCCAGAGAATGAAAGATGGGTGGAGGAATGGGTAGCTAAGGACAAAAAGATGACAGGAACAGGAAGATATAGGGAACAAGAGGGAGACCGAGAGAAAGAGAAAGATGGAGGGGGTTCGTTCTGTTTGTCCTGACTCTGAGCCGCCTGCTAAGCAGATGATGATAAATGAGGCGGTGGGGAGGCCGGCTCCCCGCTCCGCTCGCCGGATGGAGAGCTGCACACTAGTCTTTTCTCTCTAATTACCTCTCACTTACCATTAGCACTGCCATAGCCACTCAGTTCCACCATCAGTTCCCAGCCCCACCTACCCTTTCATCTTCCACTGGTCCCCAACGCAACTAAGGGTCTTCAACTGCTGATTGGTTGTCTCCGACTTCTTCATGTATATACACAATAAGGCTTCAGTGTATGTGCAAACTTATACGTGCAAGGACACCTTGATCATGTGGCTGCAGGTCTTCAAGTTTGCTGTGACTTTGTAGTCACAAAAGGTAATTTGCACTCTGTAATAAAAAAGGGCCAAATGCGAAGGTCCAGACATGAAATTGTTTCTATTTATATGTATTAGTCCATAATGTTCACAGAAATAGTGAAGAATTGGAGTCAAGTTCCATCACCAGCTGTTCTATTCTGACCTTCCCTAATGCCTCTTCTACACCCACTATCCATCCAACTTTCACTTTATAGTTTTTATCATTAGAGTAATGTATGCGGTTTCTCTTGCTGATTCTGTTTTGACCACTTCACCCTGCCCACCAGTCCTCTTATACCTCCATCATTCTTTTGAAGTATGTTCTATCATCTCATAGGAGCAAACGTCTCCAGACTGCAAAAAATATTCCCTTTAGTCTCGCGTTGTGTCTTAAAATGTTTTCTTCCTGAAAACAAGCAAAGGAAAATCTGAAAATTAGATGGGTGAGATGACATCACTTCCAATGTACTTTCATGTTTCAGAATTTTTTCTTGAAAGAAGTGATGATACCATACAAAAAGACTGGTCACTCTGTATGTTTTGATTTAAGAAAATTCCTGATGAAAGTTGATTTGCATGCAAGTTGTTAACATAATTTTTTTGCTGTTTTCTCTTAACAACTGATTCGTATTGTCAGTTTCTGTGACGCTGCCAAATTAGAGTCTGAAGTCATTCACCACTTGTTATTCATGAATTCCCAAGCAGACTATTCTGAACCGAGATGTTCCTTCACTTCTTTTGTAACTCTAGACCTTCAAGGTTTATTAGTGTCACCTTCTGAAACCTTGAAGCAGAGTAAGCACTGATAATGTGCGAGGTGGATGATGCAGCACGCCGGTGACACTGCGTGGATCGTCTCTGGTGATAAATTAGCTATCTCACATTCACTTCTGCTAACTCTCCTTATTTGATGACATGAAGAATCTTCCTTCGTCTTCCAAATCAAGTGCCTCGTGGACATTTTTCTCTCCATCTCTGCATGGTTGTTATTGATTGAGCAAGAGGACTCTGGACAGTCAGTAATTAAACGGAACGACTGGAGGGTGTAAAATTAGCCTTTGTGTCATTAGACTGGAACGACAGACTGGTAAAAGAACAAGTGCGGCCCAGATGACTGATGACTGAAGGCCAATTAAAAGGCAGAGCAAAGAAGGGATGAGAATGGCTGAAGATGTGGCAGGGAAGAGTATGGATTTGTCTTGGATAATGAACTCTTCAGCTGCCATCGATCTGTGGAGAAAGAGATGGTAGATCAAGGATCCACTTTGAAGGAGCTCAGGGGAATCAGTGTGGATGGTTTGCTTTAGATCTCTAGATGAATTTGTAAACATTAAATTGGTTTCCTTTTGAGGTTAGGAAATTGTTTTGTTTTTTTTCCAAGCTAATCCAAGCCCCTATTTTAATTGTTAAGCCTATTTTGATGTCTAAGATCCTTAAATGAACTGTGGCTGAAGTCGAGATCATTATTTTTCCTGAGGGCATTCATCTCTACTGTTTGATGAATGGTTTGACCTTCAACTCTGCACACATCGCATGTTACTCTTAAACAATCATGTCAGTAGTCTACACCAATGGGACTTGAGCTTTCGTGGCCAAAATGTGTCCATTATAGCAATTTCTCTCAGAATTTGGCTTCTCATTCTTTCACACTGCAGGGAAACACTTGGTACTGGGTTAGAGCTACACTGGCTGGAAATGTTTTTGGTAGAAAACAGTGTAGTATCAATTACATAGGCATAATGGTTATCCAAGGCATTGCACCAGTCATGAAGTCATGAAGAGCCGAAAGCACAAACTGATGCAAACCTCTGATTGGTTGTAAAAAATATGGCACCACCACCATCCTGAACCCTCTACTACACATACAGTACTTCCATTACTACACAACTTCAGCCATTCCTTCCCCTCCTTTACATCTAAAATGTGATCATAGATTAAGGATGTGATACTAATTTACATAACCCAAAGAGTATACCACTCTTTCCGTATTTGCCACTTCCCCTGTGTTACAAATTAAGAATCCAGCACATAATAGAGGAACAAATCTCAGCCCTCTACTTGTCTCTCTTTGCAACGTGGTTACACATGGGGTGCATTTGTGTAATAGCCATGCTCAAATGCTTGTAACATCTCGGTTAAGTCGCTTGTAAGCCTCTGTTCAATGCAAGCTCTCTGAATGAAAAGGCCATGACGTCAGCTCTGTTTGCAGGCTAATCTCTGGAACCAATACTCCTTTCTGGCTCTGCTACTAACCTTGGCCAACTTGAAACTAATCAAGATTTGAAGGAAGTGGAAAAGAAGAAAAGAAACAAGCTCTAAATGAAAAAGTGTTGCACTCCCCATTCAATATAACATGCTCTCGCTTCAGTTGATTTCTCTGAATAATGGATCTACAGTTTGTCCCATTTTCAGAGTTGATATTGGAGTTTGACCCTCTCAGAATTTGCCAATTGTAATTCCTTTGAGAAACAGACAAAAATGCAGTTTTTATGTGAAGCAGTTTTGAATACTAGGAACTCCTAAGGAATTCTGGGTCTTCTTGAGAGCATACAGTATGTCCATGGGCTCAACATTGACCATCAAAGCTAAATCACCACATTTGGCCAGGGACTTTGAGCTAGTATAATTTGAAAGGGAAGTCATCTTTATCTTACTGCCTGTTTGGACCTGCGCAACATCTACAGTTTTTCTCCATCAAAGTTCATGCAAGTTTTGTGAGCCAAAAAACTGACTCTGTCTGGAAAGTTGTCAAGGATACGAGAGAATAATAAGAGAGAAAGTGCTTACATGAGACAAACTTGAGTTGTGTTTTGTCTCTCCTCCTTGCAGCCAAGCAGAATGTGGCTGTGAGGACGCAGGTGTCCAAGGCTTGGGTGGAGGTGGCTGGCTGGGACAATGCCAAGCCTATTTTTTTGTTTGTTCTCTAAGTTTATCTGTTGTTGATTGAAATTTATTTTCATGGCCAAACTGCTGGATTATAAAGTCAAGGACTGGAAAATAAATGGATCTTTTTTTTTCTTTTCTTTTTTTTTTTTTTTTTTACTGAAGCTATTTTGTGGAGATTTGCTTTGTTTATGCCCCTAAACTTATTCTCCAGAGTGGGTAGGAGTTCACATAGGAAATGCTACAGCGCGGACTGACCAAGATTCACCACAGAGACCAGATATGAGTTTATGTGCAGACTAATGTTCAGTAAAAGCTGATCGAATTTGCAAGCTGTTGAGTGATACATGAACAGCCTGTGGTAAGAACATTCACCACTAGCAATGTGGAAATATGTTGCTAACCTAAAGCCCAACAAGAAACGGAAGATCTGTGCCAAACAAAGTCAGATAGAATTGTGCATGATTTCTTTTTCGCTTCTCTGTTGGGTCGGCGCATTTTCCTATAGTGAAAACAGGTTGTGATATGTGCATCTGACATCTGACTGTGCTCTGTGCTTGATGTCTGCAGTCAGGCAGTGAGTGAGTGTAACAGCATTTTTATCTGTTTATTTCTACATTTAGAAATTCGGGGGAAGTTCGTGATGTCTACAAATAGTTTGGCCCAGACATCCACGACATCTATAATCCTCCACTGCACGGATCAATACTTTCAAATAATTCTTAGTGTTTGTTTTAACTTGCTTGGAGCTCCAGGTGGGTGGAGTATACTGCATGGGCACATTTCAGATAGTGTCAGTTAAGCTGTCCATTGCAGAGAAGTATTAAAGTATTACATCGACAAATATTTCCTCCCATTTGATAGGCCAAGTGGATTAAAACAAACACTACCAATTAATTTCGAACACTTACTGACCTACATCTGATAGTATTGCTCATCATTATTGGTGAAATATTCAGTGGCCTGGGCTCATGGACATTTATTAGCAAATGCATCTCATAGCGATGACTTTGATTCACCTCTGCCTTTTAAGCTCTAACAAATTGGAAGAGCCGATCAGGGATACTGCAAGATTAGTGCTGGGCGATGACAGCATGGTTTAATAATTAGAAAGGATGACCTGGGTTCAGTTTTCTCCACAGGGAAGGAATTCACCTCCGAATTCCCTCCCCTAGGGATCAATAACATAACACATTATTATTGTTTATCATTCCAGAAACACTTGACATATATGGCCCCAGTTCAGATACAGTTTCACATGGCTATTCACAATCTGACCATTTTTCTATGCTGCGCCTTCCTTTTTCAAACCCCATTATTTATTAAAGCTATTATTTAGTAGTTTTTGTGCACTGTTCCTTTTGTCTGAAGTGTTTGGTTGTTGTTTTTTTCCCTCCAAGAGCTGCACTCAAGATAAGTTGCACTGTATTTCACGCAATGTTCCATAGCAGAATCACAGGGCTACTTCACTTCCACACATCAGCTGCATCAACCTCAATTTATTTACTAAAATGCACTTTGCCACGCTCCAAACTGCCTTGGTGCTCTCAGAACCCCTTATCTAATACGATTTATCAGCAATGCACCACATGTGGCAGGGAAAATGCAAGTCAGGCTGCCAAAAAATGTTTCCTGATCAGTCCTTTGAAGTCACAAGGTGCCTGGCATTCTTGAGAGCAACCAATAGTGTTGTGTGCCACTCCAAGTTTGCCATCACTCAGTCACAAAAGCCACTCAGACAGCAGCACGGAGCGGCATTCGGAGGGAAAATGTGTAAATTGTGTCCCTAAATGATGTGAAATGTCTTTTGTTCGGCCTGGAAGTATTTCTGGAAAGTGCTTTAAATGTTGCCATGGAAACAAGGAAAGTAGTGTTGTTTACTTGGAAAGTGTTACACTATGTTTTTTTTTTTGCGGTAGTTTCTTCTTATGAGTGAGTTTAATGTTTTATTTTTTATTATTATTATTCTCACAGTTCACAGGCTTTAACATTTCTCACAGCAGGTCTTAAACATTTTCTCAGATTTGTGGATTTTTTTTTCATTTATTTATTTATTTTTTACCCAGAGTGAGCCAGTTACTTACAGTCAGCCTTCAGCGCCTCCA
>OMLF01020350.1:0-16883 GCA_900302615.1 Holocentrus rufus
TTGGCTCGACTCTACTCGCCTCGACACGGTTTGGTTGGTTTTCCACTACAATTGAGTATCACCTCATTGTGGGCGGAGTCCTGTGGAGTCGTCATAGGCAAGGCGGCCAGAAAGTCCGAAAGCACCGTCCAGCTCCCTCTGAATTCTCTCGTCCGCCACCAAACACAAAAACGTCTCCACCTCCTCGTTTGTCCGAGCGACATAATTGCCATAATTGTGTGTTGCTTACAACTTCAGTGTTGATAAATAAGCACGGTCGCTGTGGCCAGTCCTTTTAAAAATGCCAGGTGTGTTTTCGTGAAGGAGTCGCACTTGTGTGTCATCACTCGCTGTCCAATCAGTGGCTTGCACGACGTTTAGGTCACATTTTCGTCTCGACTCAGCTCGCTTGGAACCCTGGCTGAGTACGTCCCAAAATGGGACCTGCTAGCAGGTACTAACACCTAATGGAAACGCTCTCAAACCAAGTAGAGTCGAGCCGAGTAGGTACTAGTGAAAAAGGGCCACTAGTTTACCGCTTTTTTAAAGAGTTAGTCTTAGTCAGTCTTCATCATCTCTTTGAATAAAGTGTTTGGCCAATATTTGAGTCACAATGTTGTTGATTCAAGTAACACTGAAAGAGTGTTTTACCTATTTAGTAAGTAAAGGTGTTAAGATGACCCACACTTTCCCAATTGTCTACATCTTGTTTCAAAAGGAAGCTCTTCACTTCCTTTTGCAAAAGAGCGAGCTCTGTTTGTAGCGATCTTTATGGTTCAGGCAAGTGACTTTCTCACCACTGTGGGGTTTCCGCTGCTGATGAGCTGTCCAACCTCGTGGAAGATGCTTTTACAGTTAATGGATTTGTCCAGAGATCCCCTCTTCACGATGACGGCCACGGCCAGCAGGATCTGCTCACGGACATACTTCTGCAGGCTGGAGGAGACAGGGAGGAGTTTAGCTGGTCCAGTGATCCAGAGTGACTTACAATGAGTGCAGCAGGTCTGAGGTTCAGTGTCTTGCTCAAGGACAATGAAAAAATAGTGAATTAACAGTGTCGTGTCTGCGATCAGACCTGCAGTTTGTTTTTTATACTCCAATAAAATCTCACAGGTTAATAGGAGCTTTTGTACAGTGTCAGTGACTTACTTGGGTCTCTGTAAGACGTAGGTCAGGAGGAATGTTCGGAGCGACTCGATGCTGGATTTCTCCAGCAGAATCCACTCCCGCACCACGGCCTCCATGATGGCTGTGGCCGCCTGGAACAGCACATAGTCCACCTTACTGGTCTCTGCAGAGGAGGGGAGGGAGGGAGAGGGGAGGAGGAAGAGAGGGGTGTGAGGAAGATGAGGAGGGAGAGGTGGAAGAGAAGAGAGAACAATGAGGGCGAGAGAAGGGAGAGGGAGAAAGGAAGGTTGGAGGAGAGGTGGAAGGACAAAATGTGAAGGGAGGAAGGAACATGAGGAGGGGAGGAAAAAAGGAGGACCAAAAGGGGAGGCGAAGATAAGGGGAAATAGGACAAAGGGGAGAGGGGGAAGGAAGATGAGGAGAAACAGGAAAAGTAGAAGGATTAAGGGACGGACAAAAGGCAAAGAGTTAAGGGGAAGAGGTGAGATAAGGGGAAAAACAAAGGAAAAGAGGATGAAGATAGTGGAGAGGATGAGACAAAAGGGTGCAGGAGAGAAGAAAAAGAGTGAGCTCAGATTTCTTTAAGTTTTAATAAGCAGAGCTTTTTTCGCTTAAGAATCTACATGTGAATGAAGCTAGGCTCGATTTGGGATTTCAATATGGAAAATTTAAAAACAGCCTGCAGGGAAACTTGTCATCTGTTCTGTCACTGTGAGTAAAGCCTGCAGGTCTCAGGTTGGGAAGTGTGAGTAGCCTCGAGCGGTGGTTCCCAAACTGGGGGTGGAGGACCGCCCCAGGGGTCCTTGACAGGGCATCCCCAGCAAAGTGAGGGTTTCAATATTAATGTTTTCACCTGAAGTTAGGACTAGGACAGAATGTTTAATGACTCTTCTGATCAGAGATTTTTCATTGTCATCCTCAGAGACAGAAAAACAAGACAACTGTGGTTGTAAAGGTCTAAAATGTTTGAACGTGAAGCAGGATCTTAAAAAAAGGCCATGAATTTTCAGTCAACCTATCCTTGATAAACAAAGGTAAAAAAGAAAAGGAAATTAAAACTTAGTTAAATAAAGGCTGAGCTGGAAAAATGAATTGATAATTGTGTGTTGCCACCCACTTACCTAAGATATGCTTACAGATGGCGAAAGGAGATTTCGATTTCCTGAAGAAGAGGAATATGTGCTCAGCATGCTGCCTCTGTTCTGTGCTGACCATGGACGGCGGTGCCTGTAAAAACATTTGCAAAAACAAAATTGTTATTTACAAACCTTCATTTTAAAACCATAAACTAGACTCTTAGGCTCACATCTTCTGCCAAAAACCACAAACTCTGATTAATTTGGATGGTATATTTTTATAATTGAATCCATTTTTTGTTATTAAATCCAGCAAATTTCCAAAACATTTCAGGCTTTTTTTTTCTTAAACAAGTGGACACACTTTCAATGATTTTCAAGGAAAACCTGAATAAAATGAGATGGCAGGTGCAGCCACAGTAAGACTCACCTTTGCCATAGAGAAAAGAAATGCACTACAGCTTTACAAAACACTGCCACACGATCAGAAAAAAAAACTATGTATGCACCAATCATTCATAGCATAAACTAAGCATTCAGTGGATTAGAGGGAGTGCTTTGTTATAAAACATAATCAAGGACCACATTTATTACACACCTTGACACTATCATAAGCAAAGCACTAACAGTAAATAACAGACAAACCGCCATAATAAAAACAATGTAATACAGTTCCAGGAGCCTTACACTGTCAATAAATAGGGAAGAGCACAAGGGGCACATGCACTGCACAGACACACACACACTTTTTATTAAGGTGTGTCATCATAATACAGCTCAGAGGGAAAGCTGCTTTCCAGGCTGAACAGCAGTAACAGCTCTGTGGCTGAAGGCAGCAGGGATCATCATGACTCCACCTGATCCTGTGCAGCTCCATGTCTCATCATGAACCTCATTTCTCACTGAGATCTGACCTTCTTAATGGAAACAAGAGGCACTGCAGCTGACATATAAACACGACCAGTAATTCTAAAGAAATCAATAATGGAGTAATGCTTGGCAGATTTTTCTATGTCAACACGCTTCTCTTGACTTATAAGACAGGCAGTACAATATCTTAAAGCATTACTAAGTTATAGCAGTTTCAAGAAAATCTGTTGCTCATTAACATGCAAATTTAAGAGGGAAGGTCCCCCAAAATCTTATTGGATCATCTTATTATATGAGACAGTTTTTATCATGTGTTCTTGAGTTAATGTCTACACACAGGCAGACAGATATAGCCAAATAATGTCCCATATATCAAGGATCGTGGTGGTGGGACAGAATTAACAAACATCCAAAACAACAATATTAGGAAACCAGGAAGCTATTTTTTGTCCTCCCAACCAGAGGCTGGTCCATCCCAAAACTCACCACAAACCTTCACCATTCACCCCGCTAACAACCTTTTTACTGCTCAGATACGACTTATTTGAGTTAATCTGGGCCTGTTTGCCAAGGCACCTGTTGAGCCTGGGTGACAAAAATCAATGAGAAACTGCACTGCTTGTGTCTGACTCATCTACAACTATTTAGTTCCTCTAATAACTAAGCCTTTTCATTACAAAAATACTTTACTACACACACAGGTTTTCACCTACAACAAGTGTTCTGACAACTGGGATATTACAGCAAATTATGTTGAAACATCACTATTTTTACATACCAAACAATACAGAATAAAACAAACGTAATGATTAGCAATTGGAGTGGATAGTGCTTACTTATTCAATAGTGCATGTTTTACAGTTTGTAAACAGCGCACCTGGTCATTATCAAACAGGTGTTTTACATGCTGAATAGAGAGTAAATCATTTAATTTTATGGTAAGACATATTAGTAGGAACTCCATGAAATTAACACTAGAAACCAGTCAAATATTGGCAGATTTTTATGTTTTTATTTTAGGCTATTGTGCTATACTATACACAGACAGGAACGTTACCACAGATGTCTCATCATAGATATCTATGTGTCTCATTCTGTTCTGAAAACCTGTCTGGCTGGTAAAATATGCAAATGGTTGGCGAATTCAATATCATGAAAATCTAACCACTTCATGATTAGATAGCCAGTAATCAATTATAGCTTAAACTATAATTGGCCAACCAGTAAGGTTAAAAATCTCAATGAAACACAACATCCATTATAAATTCCACGGACGTAGAAACTTGCAGGCTAAACGTCACCATAAACACTCATATGTCTGCTGCTGTGTTCATTTAGCGCGACTAACCAAATACTAGTCCATTCACTCAGTCTGTATCAGACACAACTAAAGCCCAACGTTAAGTTAAAAACATAACAGGGCAAAGCAAAATGGCAGAGCAGAACAAGCTCAAGCTAACTGGTTATTCAACACAGACTCATGACATCCACATGGTTAGCCAAATGTTCTGGGCAGGGTTAGCTGCTATATTCAATCTAATTTAATCCAGTGGAGTCTGGGGTGTATGTTCAGTTGACAGCAGTGGAAAACAGCCGGGCAGTAGGTAGAATTGAGTGTTTTTTTGGAGGGGCAGGACTAGCTAAGCTACAGCATGACTGAATCAACAGCGTGTATGCGCAGCCATGGTACCGAGATGCTCCAACTGTCTCCTCAGACAGAGTACAATAAAACTTGATGTTAACATCGGAATTGGCAGCGAAACGACTCGTAACACCATGGAGAACTTTCTGTAAAACTGAGCCGCATCTGAAAGTGTCGCCCGTGGCTGTTTTTCTGGTGGTGGTGATGGTCGTGGAGGAGGTGAAGAGGAGGGGGGGATAACGTTACGATGATGACTGGATTTTTGCGGGATGGAGACAGGCAAGGCACTGCGCCACGCATCGCTCGCATATCCCTCCTCCGGGAAAATAAAAACAGAAAGACACAAACACTCGCGGGCGTCCCCAAACTCCGTCGAAAACAAAGTTAGACACACGTACCGTCTCCCGGACCAAAAACAACACTGAATTTCTCACCATTAAAACTTTGGCAGCGCTTTCCAGCTGTGTGATCACTTCTGGTGCACCAACCGCCGCCATCATCGTCCCTCTCCAATGACGCGCCATGCGCTCTGCATTGTGGGATACAGCGGTACCGGCCAATGGGTTCATGGACACAACGGTGTGCTGCCCATGAGGATATGTAATCCTGGACGATAGTGAGAAAACATTGACTGAACTGTCAAAGGGTCCTGCTTTTGAAGTCGCGGTAGTTACAACAGGATCTGAAAATATTTTATTACATGTGCGAGGAACCTATAATAATGTCTGAAAAACAGAGTGAAGGGCCATGGGAAGAATATCCTCCAAACACAATGTTGATCCAAGTGTTGTTCAGTGATATGGGTTCCAAAACTGGGGTCTGGGGACCGCCAGGGGTCCTTCAAGAGTTCCAGGTTATCCCCAGCAAAATGAGGAAGTTTTACTGTGATGTCGCCTGCTTTGCTAAGATTGACTGAAAGTCAGTTCTCATTTAAAAAAAACGACCAGTTAAAAACACGATAGATAGATAGATAGATAGATAGATAGATAGATAGGATTAGAATAACAGTCAAGTGTAATATATGGCCTAACTGATCCTGTAATTGGCTGAAAATTATATGTAGACCTAAAGTGGTATTTAAAAATGAAAATAAAGGCCTGCTACTGTAAGTATCCACAGTTCATACAATACACGATCTATTCAATATATAACACCATAGTGAAATAACACACAAGTCAAAGTTGGTTAATTTAATTTATACATATATTTTACACATAAGGACAGTGAAAGCATTTTTACAAATTCTCAGTTCATACATAAATGTAAAAAAAGAGATATAGCTGTCCAAATTACATCATCTATAATACTGCGTAGACATGGATGTTTGAACATAAGCACAAGGAAGATGGGGAGAAAAAAGATACAAAAAATATGTATATCTGTATAAATATAAATTCAGAGTAACAGAATTGTATCATACATTAAGGAGCATCAAAGACACCAGAAGCTCCCTAGAGTAAAAATACAAAATGAAAAGGATACACGAGTAAGAAAGTCCCATCACGAAATCAGATTGAAAGATATCAGTCAAAGATTGTCAGTCATCACTCAAGAGAATAAAAACACATCCAGGACACACCTCACACACTCTGTGGCACTCACACACTCCAGAGAGCCAGGCTCTCGTTATAAAGCTATTTTTCACTGAGTAGTCCGTCCTGGTGAATGTGGATTGGCAACACGGTCAGCAACAGCCTAGAGGTTAGAGAAGCACACCCGGACCGGCTGGGAAACACTGGATGGGGGTGAGTGAGTGAGTGAGCGACACTCTCTCTTCCTCCACAGCTTCAGTCAAGCTGCCCTTAAGCAAGGCAGCTGAGCCAGTGCAGCTGCTCAGTGGACCACCAGTAGGAGACTGTGGTCGTACTGGGCAGCTCCCAGGTGGCACTGGCTACATTTACATGCACTGACTAATCAGGCTATTGGCCATACTCTGGTTAAAGTCATGATGGAATGAAATAATGACTTTCCCATTTGTTCTACACCTATTTTAACAATCAATGCCAACAAAAATTGCTTGCTTTTATTTTTTGTATTTTTATATCACAACCCCATTGCTTTTACTTCCTGGAAACAGCCCAGTGGTCAGTTATCATCACAGATTTTTGAGCTTCACAACCTTTAAAGTGACATACATGGTACAGTGGTGAAAACACTGTTTCCATGATTGCGTCCTGGTTGCAGCAGTTTATTTCACTTTGAGCATGTGTTTTGAACTTTAATCACCTTTGAACAATCCCTGTGCAGGTTACACGCTGCTTCAACCAGAGATGCACTGGATCGGAAGCAAGACACCATCTAAATGCTGTTTCCTTGTGACTTTAAAGGAAAAATTCAGCCTTCAGTTCTCTGTCATGAATGATTAATCTGTGATGTTCACTGTGTTCCAGGAGTTATTTTTTATTATGAATTAAGTTGTTCTGGCTTATCTAGTTCACCTTAACCTGCCTCTGCCTCATGCAGTTCTACTTCAGTTCTTGATTTCCTATATTTCCCAGAATGCAACAATCACCAGAGAACAGGCATGGACTGGCATGCATTCTGGTGAGCAGAGAAACTGATATCTCTATCTCATCTACAGTGGATACAAAATGGTGAGTCCAGACAGAAGCTGTTGCTGTTAACCTCCATTGTAGCTACAACAGAAATATCTTGACACAATGTCTTGTTGTCTACATCTAGCCAGTCATCCACAGGAATAAAAAAACACATACCAAACAATAAAAAACAACATTGCAACAGAACAAACACTGCCAAGAGCTTCTTTTAACAGCATTAACATGTTTTAGGGTGGATTTTGTCATTCAGGCATGTAAACATAGCCAGTGTTACTGCTGCAGTATGAATGTAAAGCAGGGTGTCACTGAAAATAAATTGTGCTCACTCAGCTTTCCCTGGATTAATACAAGATTGTGAAAACAAAATGATAAAAGGAAGGTCATTTTTTAAGTTTGTGCTGCCCAACTTAGAAAACACAAGGCACATTTAGTAAGAAACAAATTTCCAATACATTGTCAAGCAAAGAAAAAAAATCTTATGTAACAAGTCTGACCAACACATTTGATTATTTATCTTCCTGCTAGTTACATGTCTTGAATTAGAGAACAACCGATGGCAGAAGAACTCGCAGTTCTCAGTTCCTTACCCTTCCCAGTCATAAAGTCGAATGCAGAATACTGTTGGAACAGTTTGGTATAAATTGACCAAACAGTTCATTTGAACATAAAGAGAGCAGTATTATTTGCTGATTGTCAAGAAGCAAAGAGGGTACTGAATGATAATAAGCACTTTCTGCCTGGACAGCAGTGCTCCAACGCAGAACATGGCACAGGTTGTGTAGCCCAAGTAAAGAGTTTAACAAATAAACTTGTGGTCATTTAGGATAAATTAAAACACAAAATGTACCAAACACTAACTCCTTATCAAATTTTAGCTGTGAGCTGTCTTGTAAAATAGAGAAAGCTATTCATTCATAATCAAATTACATTTCATGAAACCAACCCTGCCTTGCTCCTATTGGTGCCTTTTCCAAACTACACTGATCTCTCTCTGAACCCTAAAACCTTTTCACCCTCCTCTTCTGCACTCAGGACCAGCCCGGCTGCAGAAGGCAGAGAGTCTGCCATCCGGGTTATGCAAACACCGATCATCATCATCATCCTCATCATCATCACTGTCATCCTCGAGTGGCAACACGCACTTCAACATTCAACTAGAAAGGCACACAGTTTACTTCCCAAACCCAAACACACTTAGCGATTCAACTGACACTTCTTTCAGCCACAACAAAAGAAAATAGGTACACATGTAATAATGATAATAATTATAATAATAATGTAAATAATATTAACCACAATAATAAGCAGCATGGAGTCATGTAATTGAAAGGAAAAATAATATATATATAAACCAATATATTTGTACATAGCGCATTTCAATACTAAATGTTCAAAAGGATATTAAGTGTTTAGAAAACTATATATAATGTATTTTTCTGTATTGCACATAGTCATACTATCACATGTTTGCCGCTGTAAGAAAACCTTGCTTTGTGACAGCCTCCAGAGGACTGAAGGAGACTGGTTAAGTTACGATGGGCGTGTTCACCATGTGTGGACTGATCCTCTCAAAGGAGTTGTAATACTGTGCATATTAATGTGTGTGTGTGTGTGTGTATGTTACATTGAGGTTATTTTTGGCGGTGAGCTTTGAAATGGTGGGTCAGGATGGAGGCGAAGTAACAGGAACCATTTTGTGAACGTGACAATATTTCTAACAAGAACCTCTGAGGGCAGAAGCATCGTCTTCACAACAGCAGAAAACATGACACTGAGCAAAAATCACAAAATGAAGGGAGGTGGACCAACCCAAAAAAATCTGGTTTGGCTCATCTGATTTTCAAAATCTGATTGTAAAGGCAGACTTCGAAAGTGAACATATGGCAATAAACAAATTTGATAAAACTGAAGGCTGTTGATTTTAAAATGAGGACACATGGGTTCTCTCAAGCCACAAGATGGCGCTAATCAATCTTTTCTCTGTGGCTGAGCAAGTGTAAGATTTTTTTAGTTCATCTGTGTGAACCAACTTCTTGAAACCTCAATATGGGGACTGAAAGCAACTCTGCAGAACATGCAGTGTCCCTACCTGCAGAAACCAAATGCTTGTTTGATTGAGTACGAGCTATACTGAGAAAAAAAAGTGTGGGTGTGTGCGAGTGTATGCGTGTGTTTTGTAGCTTATTTCGCAACAGCTGAAAAAAAAAATGTTACATTTATTCAGTCCCCCCCGGCGCTCGACAAATACTCAATTCAAAGCGCCTCCACATTTTCCCCAACATTTGCAAAGGCCGTAAACTGGTTCCGCTCTTCACATTGCCAAGTCCAACAGTCTCCGAGTGTAAAGCAGCTCAGGTAGAACAGGAAGTAGATCCCTGGACTTCCTGTGTCAAAAGGTCACCGTGGAGGCGGTTTCAGTCGTCTGTAAGACCCAAGGTGGAAGGAATGGGATACGACAAAAGCACTGACAAACCCCTGGAAGAATCACAAGCAGTCCACAAAGTTTAGTCGGACTTCTTGAACGACCTTAGATCCTTAGATTTCCAACGACATGAACAATTTGTTCCTTTTGACCTGTTTTCAGATTTCTCGGACTGTTTTCATAGCTGCGCGCTCCTGACCCCCGACGCAGTCGGTCACACGCAGCGTTGCTGTTTCTTGGTCCCAGATCAGGGGGAGTTTCGTACTGTACTTTCTTTTCTGGACACACTGTAGATTCCACATGGTGGTGCTTGAATCATTAAACAGATGTTAGTTCATCCTGCTCTCACAGCTTACACTCGCATTCTGGAAAGCATACATATTCACACATTCCAGGTATGTGTACACTCACATAACTGTGTAGCACTTCTATCTACACAAACACAAACACACACACACCCAAGAGGAGCAGTGGTAGGTGGGAGGGTGACAGGGAGCCGGCTGATGAGTGCTGATCGCTGGGAAGTGACGTCCGTCATCTGGGGTTCTAGACATACACTGGCTCACATCCCTCCCCCTGCTCTTCTTCTTCTTCCTCTTCTTCTTCCTCCTCCTCCTCGTCCTCCTCCTGCTCCTCTTCCTCCTCTGGGCCCATGCTGTTGGCTCCGGTGCCGCCGGGCGGTGTGTGGCTGGCCTCAGGGGGCTTGGGGTAACGGAAGGGGCAACCGTTGTCATCGAAGAACCTGCGGAAGGTGAACTCGTAGAAAGCGTGCTCGGGGTGTTTCCCGTGAGGGGAGCAGAGCGTGTCCCAGGCCCGGGTGCTGTCCCCGCTGTCGCTCCACGCCCCCGGACCCCCCTCCTCCTCCACGGGGTCAAAGTTGGATGTGTCCATGGGGTGGGCGATCTTGGGCCGGTAGGGCGCCGGTTGCTGCCGCAGGTTGCTGGAGAAGTCCATCTGGTTGAAGAAGGGGTGGGCCTTGATCTCACCGGCACCATTGCCCCCCAGACGCTCCTCAGCGGAGCAGCAGAGGCGACCGATGATGTCGACGGCCTCAGGGCTCAACTTCACCTGAGGGGGAACCTGCAGTGTGCTCTCCCAGTTGATGACCTGTGGAGGGCGGACAAGACACAACGTATATGAAGTTACAGAGTTCCAGTGATTGTAGATGCAAAGTGGCACCTTTATTACCCCATTTATGCTTCGCCACTACATGCAACTTCATGACTGGATAGAGATCGGAAAGCTGAAAGGCAAATTATAAATGCATTCAAGACCAAGGAATCTTGAGACGCATTTTGTCCAAAATCTGGCCAACTGTAAATGCATCCCACGACACAAACCACATACATCATCTATGTTCTACCCAGAATATTACAGTACTAATGGCAGCAGAAGAGAAACCCAACTGCTGAGAAACTTCCCCTTACATATACAGGAAGATAGAAGTGCAGGTGTCTTCTATTTGGCGACACCAGCTGTTACATGTGCTTTTGTGTTTGGTCACTCTGAGATATATCCACTGCTCTCACTGTCTCTTCCAAGTGGGTTAAGCTTGTGCAATTTCAGCATTATAGAGTGCTAATTCTGCCAACCCGGGGCACCGCAGGTGCATTTAGCATACAAAAAGAGTCATCACTAGACTGCAAGTGAGATGAGGAGCCTCCTGTCTATGTTCAAAAAAATGTATGTGGCAGAAAGATCAGATGGCTTAAGCTGTCTGCTTTCATGAGTGGGCATTTTGTGTGGGTAAGGGCAATCTGATTTAATCTGCAGTCTTATCTGATTATTTCTCACCAATGCCCTGCTTCATGCTCACATTGTAAGAGCACAATCACACCTGCAGTTTGTTTTCTTTGATTTAAACCATAGTGGAAAGTTTACTGTGCTTAAATTGACACTGTTTACCAATTACAAGTGACCAGGACTTGTAAAAAACATATGACAAGTCGCATGTTTATTAGACAGTTAAGGTAAACCTGTTGTCCCGCCAGGTTAAAGATTTTGATGGTGGAGTGAGGTGTGTGGTCCTGGTGGTCATACAGTTAAGAACACATGAAGTAGCTTAATATGAGCATCAGTTCAGACTGTAGTTTGTCCCTGGTTCATGTTGTTATGTGAGGCGTTTCGAGCATGAAGAACTGCTGACTAACAGATGTTAACATCCATCTCATTATAACCACCAACGTTGCACTTTGAGGTTGTTTCCAGAAACTGGAAAAACACCCCAGAGATTCAAGAAATTGCTTCCAACATGCCTGGTGTGAACATGCTCTCAGACACATGTAAACCTGCTCACTACAGGAGGAGGTAGGAAGACTGGCCTGTGTGTCCTGTGTCCCTTTAAGACACCAGGCCAATGTTAATTCATTCATTATCCCGTAAATTCCATTATCAAATAAAATCCAATATTATCCAATTAGAGATTTTCTTCTTTTGTTACTGACCTTAATCTGAGTCTCAGTGGGAGTGGGGGCCAGGAAGGGTGGCTGTCCCACCAGCATCTCAAAGAGGATCACTCCTACGCTCCACCAGTCACACAGCTGGGTGTAACCTGGACACAGGACAAGATCCAAGGGCAGAGATGTCAGATTATAAAGAATGAGCCAGAAAGAGAGATGAATCTTAACACACATATTATCACATAATAATTTAGGTGTTTAGTTTACCAGTCCTTGGCAAGTGAGCAATAAAGTTTATTTGGGACATGCAGCAGCATCTATTTTTGCACTCTATTTGTGTCCCACCCACCTTTACGCAGCAGCACCTCAGGGGCAATGTAGTTGGGTGTTCCCACCAGGGAGTGCGCCAGGCAGCGCTGGTGCTGTCGGGTGGCGCGCTGCTCCAGCGTCATCAGCCGGTCTCCACAGCGACAGTTGGACACATCGTCCCAGAAGTCACTGGGCTCCATGCTATCCTGTCTGATGTGGCTCCCTGGAGATCAGACGAGGGGAACGTTGTGTTAGACTGCACAAGTAACACCCAGCAAGACACTCGGGTAGAGAGACTCAGTTACAAAAAGCTGGAGCAAACCGATAATTTGGGTGTTACATCTTAACCTTCAAAATCCACCCATCCAAAACGCCATCATCACAGATGGACTGACCTTTCTGGTAGTACTTGGAGTTGTGCGTCCAGCGAAAGCCTGTGCACAAGCCAAAGTCAGTCAGCTTGATGTGTCCATCCAGGTCGATGAGGATGTTGTCTGGCTTGATGTCGCGGTGGATGAAGCCCATCTTGTGGACGCTCTCGATGGCCAGCGTCAGCTCGGCCACGTAGAAGCGCGCCAGCGGTTCGGGGAAGACGCCCATGCGGATGAGCAGGCTCATCATGTCTCCTCCGGGGATGTAGTCCATGACGAAGTAGAGGCTGTCACGGTCCTGGAAGGAGTAGTAGAGACGCACCACCCACTCGTTGTCAGCCTCTGCCAGGATGTCGCGCTCTGCCTTCACATGGGCCACCTGGGTCAAAGCAAGCACTCATTTGAACTGGTTTCTATGACAAACACGTCAACGAACAGTATAATCATCTTACATAAGCTGTGAATAAAGCCTAGTTTACTTTTAAGTAGTGTACATACAGCATATTTCATGCCTTGTGTATGAAAGCAGTTGTTTTTTAGGCATATGGCATCCAAAAGTATTGTTCCCGTTTTTGATCACCTGGTTGCGGTTGAGGACGTCCTTCTTGCGTAGCGTCTTCATGGCGTAAAGTGCACTGGTGTCCACCTTACGCGTCAGGCAAACCTCACCGAAAGCGCCTATGCCCAGCGTCTTGATCTTGACAAACATAGACTTGTCCATTTTGGCGCGCCGAAGCCGGTTGTAATTGGACTCTTTCTGGTTGAGCATCTTCCTCATCTGTTCCTGCTCTGCTTCCGATAGGCCCGCCTGGGCATGAAGGAGACAGGTTAAAGAGTACAGAGGATGAGAGAAGAGTAAACAATCACATTAACAGTGGCTTTTGACAGCACAGATGTTTTAACAGCAGACTCAGACACACCTTGAAAACAAGTCCATTTTTCATTTTTCATTATTTATGACCCAGAAAAGCATAGCATAAACTGAACTCAGTGCCCTGACCTTATCAAAGTGAAGTCTTTCTATTACCTAACTGTCTGGGTTGAGCTCTGGCAAATTTTGTCTCCCCTCAAAACGCTGTTCAATCACTTTCAAGAGGGTCAAAAGGGCAGAGGACAAAGTAATGATTTAAAACAAGCTCACACAAATACAACTATGATCTCGCTGACTTCTCATTCCAAGACATGGGTCTTCTTGTCTGTAACAATCTCCTGAGGAATTCTCTGGATGAATAACCTCTGGCTATCAATGCTCTTTACAACCTGTTTTAATTTTCATCAAGCGTAACGCTGTAGATATTCTGACAAAAAGAGTCTCAGATTTCTGTAGCAATGCATATTTTGAGGAAACATTTTGGTAAATACAAAAAAACTGATTGATGCAAAGAAGAAAGCAGTTGACTGATGTGGCTTTCTTCTTTGCATCAATCAATCTTCTTTGCATCTTTCATGACCATTTAGACGATTCAGCAGCTAACTCAAATTTGTAGAGATGAAAGTGCTGTTTAAGTCGTCTCTCTATACTGCTGTCTGACCTTGGACATCTCTTGTTCCAGCTGCATCCTGCGGTTCAGTTTCTGCTGGTAGGTCTTCATCACATTCTCTATGTGCTGCTCCATGTAGAACTTGAAGGCAAAAGGTGAGTAACTCTTGATGCGCGACTCTCTCTTCTCCTCATCGCGCCCATTCTTCCTCACCGGAACGGGCGACGTCTGGATCTGCTTCTTGTCTTTCACTGCTTTCTCTCCCTTGCTCGTCTTGGTCTTCTCTTTCACCTGCTGACTTTCCTCCACTTTGCCGCTCCCTCCGCTGCCACCATGCGTGTTTCTGGCAGCAGGGCTGCTGAGGTCCTGAGCTCCAGACATCACTCCAGCTCCCTCCATGGCCCCAGGCTCGCCGGCCGCCCCAGACATGAGCAGAGGTTTGGGGTATGGTGGTGGCGGGCAGCGTGGCTCCTGAGCAGGCTCCAGGGAGTACGCCTCCTCTGGCATGTATGCAAGAGGCTCCGCTGCGTCCTGGGCCTGCGCAGCCATCCAGCCAGGGTGGCACGGCCCCACGGCTGTCTTGGGCTCAGGCCTCATCACCCGGATGCTCTTCACTGGCTGCTGGATGGGTGGTGATGTCACAGCTGTGATGGTGTTTGGAGGGCCCAGGGAGGGATCCTGTTTGCCAGCTGCGGGGGGTGCAGCCATTGCAGGCCGGACACTGTTGGGCCCAGCTGAGCGGTTGTTGAAGGAGTTGGTTCTGCTGGGGACACGCACCTCTCCCCTGAATGGACCCTGGGGCTGAGGTTGCCTGGCTGAAGGAGCTCCTTCAGAGCCTGGGGGCCCCGCCCAGTGATGCTCATACAGGTCCAAGTTCAGGCTGGCCCTGGAGGGCGTCATAAGGCCCTGAGGAAGGTCAGAGAAGTCAGGGCCCATGGCGGCTGCTGCCCCACCCGGGGCACGGGCCATCATGTGGACCTGGTGGGAGGTGGGGCTGGCCTGGCGTGGGTGGGAGTGTGGGGGTAGGTACAGGTTGGCAGGGTACCCTCCTCCTCCTCCCCCTGGCCCATTCTGGCCCATAGCCCCTTTCCCCTGCATGTTGACATAGTTGTCTGGGGGTGCCATGGGGGGCGGGGCCATCTTGTTCTGGAAGGAAGCGCTCCTCTTGACTCCGTAACCTGTGGGCTCCATTATATGCGGCCTGGCGTGGCTGTAGTCATAGTGGGGGCCTGGCACGGGGCCCCCTGGTGGCTGCGGCTGGAGCTGCAGAGGCTGGCCAGGGACATTGTAGCTCATCATGGGCCCATGTTGCTCCATACTTGCAGGATAGCCCATCTGCTGAGCCCCAGGCGGGTACATGTTGTTGCCTGGGTTGCTCTGGGCAGCCATCGCAGGTGGATAAGTGCCCATACTGGGAGGTCGACCCATTGGATTTCCCATGGCAGGGCCCTGTGCTGCACCAGAGGGGGGCATCATGTAGTTCATTACAGGGGGTGCACCCATGTAGGGCCTGGGTATCTCTCCCTCAGGGCCGTATGCCGCCGCCCCCTCGTACATGGGAGCTCCCATCTGGTGGTATGGAGGCATAGCACCCGCCTCGCCTGAAGCCTCCAGCGCAGGCCGGTGGTCCATTGAGTTTGGTATGCCACCTTTTCCTGCAGAAACAAAGAATAGTCATAAGCTTATCGTAATGTTCTGTCATTTCCTATGGCAAAAAGAACTTGTTCAATCATTGGCACATAAGCATACTCTATGTGTTGCAGGGAAAGGAGTATAGAGAAAACCCACTGAAGTAGTTTGTGTGCCTTTTTCCCAAAGAATCTTTCACATCAACTGAATATGAAATATTTTAAGTTGAAAGAAAACACTAGAGTGTGTCTTGGCGTTACGTTCCAGTTAACCACTTTTAAAAATGCTTGGTTTTTGTTTTGTTTTCCAGAACATGTTAGGCAGCCACAGCGATAAAGGCCTTTAGTTTCTATACATAAGTAAAATTATTAACAATACTGATATGAAATTTTGTTGATCTCTACAGGGAAAGTTATTTATTCTCTTGCCCGCAATGCATATATCTGCATGCACAGCTAAAATGGGAAGAACAGATAAAAATACAACAATAATAAAAAAAAACATACCAGCATAAGAGCACATGTGATAAAAAGATCAAATGCCACTGAAAGCAAAGGAGCAGAGCTACTGTTTTTAAGACGGGTCTTAAAAACAGTGACGAATCGGCCCAACTTGGTGTTTATGGGCAAGCTATTAAACAATTTGGGAGC
This sequence comes from Holocentrus rufus, assembly GCA_900302615.1. Taxonomy (NCBI): domain Eukaryota; kingdom Metazoa; phylum Chordata; class Actinopteri; order Holocentriformes; family Holocentridae; genus Holocentrus; species Holocentrus rufus. The sequence goes on from OMLF01020350.1 coordinate 16,515, forward strand.
AGCAATGGAAAAGGCCCTATTACCCTGCAGAGCTTTAAACACATGGTGAAGTATTTTGAATTGAATCTTTAAGCGAACAGGAAGCCAGTGTAGGAATACACTGGATTGGAGTAATGTGATTTCATTTTTTACACTGATGAAACATAGCTGTTGAATTTTTTACAGAGGTCAGAGTCAGGCAGGGCTTCAGTGTCCTGCCACCTTGCCATCCCCAGTTCATAGTATTCATACCAAAAAAATTAATCAAGATGCTGTGTGTGTGTGTGTACCTGGTGAAGTCTGTTTGATGACACGGACGATGAGCTCATTGCGGGGGTCGAGGTAACCCATCTTACTGATATACTCCAAGGCTGCTTCGATGTTCCTGCT
>OMLF01020351.1:0-18990 GCA_900302615.1 Holocentrus rufus
AGTTGGTTAATTTTAAATTGTATGTTACTTGATGGAAGTAACTTGTAAGAGAAGTCAATTTAGGCCAAAACTTTATTTATTTATTTATTTATTTATTTATTTATTTATGTATGTATGTATGTATGTATGTATGTATGTATGTATGTATGTATGTATTTATTTATTTATTGTCTCGGTCTAACAGTACTGGAGGGAAAGCAGCAAGTCTCCTGGCCCCAGCCTTTTTTAAAAAAAAAAATCGCCTAATAGTCTGTATTTTATTTTTTTACGCAAGGAAATTCAAGCCCACATGTTATATAGCACGCCTAGCAGATCTGCAAAATTATTTCCCTTCTTTTGGTAATTGATGAAACACCACCAATTAAAATGGTGGTGGAATCCGCAGAGTCCCCCTCAATCTTTAAGAAAAGACTAAAGACCAAGCTCTTCAGTGAACACCTTCTCACCTGACGGAATGTGTAACACAAACAAACAACAAGCAAACAAAAAAAATAATCTCTGTTTATCTATGCACTCTATGCATTTTATCGTAGGACTGCCTTGAAGCATTGTCTCACAGCAGCCATGTCTTGCTGGACCAGAGGTTAGATTTGTGGAACTTACTCTCTTCGTTGTCTCCAATAGGACCCTGCTTGTGTTGTCCTCCTTTTACCCCCTTTTTCCCCCCTTTGTCCCTAGTTTTGTGGTTGCTTTCTCAGGCCTGCAGACAGGAATGATTTCAATCTAACTTTACTTTGATTTTACTGGTAATGAAGATCCGAAAGGCAGATAAATGGCAATTGAAAGTTGAAACATAATTCAAACTGATAATAATTCTAAAAAGTCACCCGGCTGGGGACAGAAAAGCCAGTGGCCACGCCCACTTGTCCCACGGGAGCTGCGCACCAGTCCTGTATGTGCTGTTACTGGACACAACAGTTAGCAGGCTAGCTTGGGTGAACATGGCTGCCGTACTGCCCGTCAGACCGCCGTGCGATAGCAACCCAGCAACTCCGGGAGCACAGTCTATAAAGGTATCATTTTTACCCTTCAGGAAACTAGTTGCAGTAACCAAATCACGAATAGCTTTGGTTTTGAGCCTAGCTAACGGCTAGCTAACGTTTATTAACGGCTAACCCAGCTAGCTAGATAGCCAACTACTAACGTTAGCTTGTTAATGAATGACAACAGTTAGCAGCGACAGCATCACCCCTTTGTTTTCAATTGTGTGCTGAGTGGATAGACTGCTAAAGTTGGCTAACGTTCTCCATGCCGTGTTTACAAACAAGAATATTTTTGTCTTTGTGAAAATTTAAGAAACTTCAAATGGTATAATTTGTCTTCGCGGGTGCTTGAAAGAAAGCTATACTTAAGCTAACGTTAGTCACTGCCTTTAATGTTAACGTTAACGTTACCTGCCACATTTTCCAGATGTAAAGTCTCATATAGGTAGAAATAATGTTTTAGAGTAGTTTTGATCACAGCCTCACAAACAGATGTAATGGTAACAGATCTGTTATTGCTTGTTAAACTAGTTGCAGCCTAATCAAAGATATAGCTTAGCAGTACATTGGTACCTTACAAGATGTCTAAGTTTTCACTATAGAATGACAGGATAGAAGTTACTGTAGTGATTGTGATGTTGATAAATCTACTACAAGGCTTCATAAACTTTATGACAGGGCATCAAAACTTTACATTGCTAGTTGTGCCCTAATGCAAACAAGCTTGCCCTTGTGACATAAGAGACTAATCTCTGGAACCTTGTAGGATCACCCACAGGTAAAGAACCGTTTTGTTTATAACAAGACTGAACTGAAGAAGTTTGCCTAAGCTCCTGGGGCTTTTTATACTGGAGCACACAGGCCTTATGGGAGAATTGTGGTGCCGATTCTGATTGCTTGACAATGGTCATGTAGTGTTTTTTTGTTGTTGTTTTTTTTACCCTACAGGAGGATGTAATAGAGGAAGAGTCCAACGATGGAAGCCAGCCTCCCAAGAGGAGGAGGATGGGTTCCGGGGACAGCTCCCGAAGCTGTGACACCTCCAGCCAGGAGCCTGGGTGGGTTGCCTCAGTACCTGACATGGAGCTTAGCCATAACTTGGCAATGTGCTTGCTTGAAAGAATAGTAAGAATTTGAATGTGGTGTTGGACTGCAGAGTTTTCTAAAATGCCAGTGGAGTGGTCCATAAAACCTGTGATATCTTAGTGACTTTGTTCAAGATGTTTTTAAGACAGCAGGGAAAAAAAGCCATTGTCAGTTTTATTTTTGTGTATTTGGTAAAAAGATTTATCTGTTCAGTTTGAATGTTTTAACTATTAAAATGTATGGAAGTATAATATATATATAATGAATATCAAATATTAGGGTGACATCAAGTTCAGCTTGAAATGTTAATCTGATTAACTTATAAAAATATTAAGATACCAGAAATTCTGACAAAAAAGTACACATCAGCAGTTCATACAGATTTATGAGTGATGTTGCTTCTGTAGAGAACGTTACTGAGATAATCTTTTTTTTTTGGTGACTTTTGTTAAAGCTTTGATGAGATTAACAATGAGCTGCTCTTAGAAATGGCTGGTAGAGCAGGTAAATTTACCAGACACACAAGGCTCACTTTAGTTGGCTTTCCTGCTCACAAGGGCTACTACATACTTTACAGTGAAATAGAAATTCCACATAAAATGACTTAAAAAAGGAGATTCTGGATTGGATTCTCAGTCCTCATGTAATTCCAGTTGAGAGCTGTCCTATTGTCCTATCTTTCCTTTCACTCTCTGCTTGTTTATAATGGCACTGGGCAATACGGACAAAATCAAGTATCACAATATTTTTGACTCAATATCTCGATAAAAATATTATGACAATATTGTAACGATGACTACTAGTGCTTTCACAAAATATTTACACAAATAGATTTTTTTATAGACAGTCATTAGTAATGTGGATATGATGACCGAGCAGGTACAGGCAACAGCTAGAACAGTCTAATCATTGCAGATATCTGCATCACCTTACTGTAATGCAGCCTTTAAAACCAGAAAAGACAACACTTATGTCATATCTCGACATCACAATGTCTACTATCTCAAAATCCCTCTAATCTTATATCACAATATTGATATAATATCAATATATTGCCCAGTCCTAGTTTATAAGCATTAGTACTCTTTAAAATTTTTTTTACAAGGGTTACTTTGGCTTCAATCCTCAGTCCCTGTTATCTCTTTCCACCACTTCCAGTCCAACATATTTCCCAGCAGAGAACCTGACAGAGTACAAGTGGCCGGCAGATGACACAGGAGAGTACTACATGCTGCAAGAGCAGGTCAGCGAGTACCTGGGTGTCACCTCCTTCAAGAGGAAGTATCCTGGTAAGACTGGAACCAAAGCTGGAAGAATATTTCTTCAAGTGATTGAGAATGTGCTTGTTGTACATTTTTATCGCCACTATTTAGGGCTGAGTGAAATTCAATATTATTGTGGACTAAAAATGTTTTCCATTGTGAATCAGATGTTACGGTTTAATTATATGAATGAATAAAAGGTTTACAGTTTCCGCATTATAAATTCCTAAATATGTCTTTCATACATAGAACACACATTTCACATACAGTATATACTTGCAGCCAGAAGAGGCCGCAAATGCTGATTTAAACAAAAAGATCAAACGAATATATCAAAATATCTAGTATTTATTTAGTATGGCCTCAGATTGCAGAAAAAGAAAGAAATGTTTTGTGCTGTTTTAAAAGTATGGCTCTTAATTGCTTTTCATTGTTCTGCTGATGCTGTAGCAATATTGTGCTCTCTCTGTCCTTGTGTACTTTTGCAGTGGAAATTTACGGTTCCAATACTAATGCTGCTCCATTTCCCCCTTATAGACTTGGAGAGGAGAGACTTGTCCCACAAAGAGAAGCTCTACCTGCGTGAACAGAATGTCATTACTGAGACACAGTGCACTCTGGGTAGGAATTATCCCTATTACTGTCATAACATTTTCATAGCATGGTACACAGAAACATTTTCACTGTGCTGCATGTGATGTAATTATAGAGAGGTGGTTAACTCAGCAGCTTAAGAAGGATTCAGGAGCCCAGGATGTCTTATGCAGGAACATTTATTGAAGCTCGATCGAGGAGAACAGGGATAAACAGTACAAGTGGGAAGCACTGTGTAATGCCATCCAAATTCTGAGGGATACTTCTTAACATGGCGTATTTAAACCCTTCACTAAATATTGGTCACATTGTTCACATTAAAAACATATCTAGGGGAAGTCAGCTTGACCGACCCTGGAAGTCTGCACAGAGAATGTCATATCTTTGGCGGACTAGGACACAGCAATCTTGGGAGGACAACTGCCTTAGCCAGACAGCCTCAGCAGAGTGACTGTCTACAGAGAAGGCCCTGACATATTACCTTTAAACATAAGGAGGAAAATTCCTCTGCACTGCACAAAATTAATGCACAGAATACACAAAAAGATACCAGTTGATTACAAGTAAGCAGAACACTGCATTCAGAGTCTTAATCAATCAGGTGCTTTGCATGTGCTTTGAGAGTTAACAAATTATGTTACCTTTTTTCAGTAGCATGATTAGGGTTGGATACTGCTAATGGTGCTTTTTTGGTACTTTATTCTCTGTAACAACAAAAACGTAATTTCACTTGTAAAAAAAAATAAGTCCAAATATGTCAATTTCAACATTGTTATTCATTTAGAACAGTTTGTTATTTATTTAGAACATTTTGTTATAACACAAAACAAAGCTTTTCATTTCACATCACAAATATTGCAGCTATTGTTGTCTGCATCAAGTTTGGAAGAGTGTAACCAAACTTGCAACCGTTTTCGGCTCGCCATTGCCCTGACTGTGTTGGACTTGAAGAAGCTGTAGGTTTAGGGCCTTCTCTCACCCAGATGCGTTCTTGTAACAAGTGCGCATCTGGGAGGGAATTTTTGAAAGGCTCATAAGTAATCTTATCAATATTTATTTGAATTCACAACGCAACCTGCTCTCAAGGTACGGAACATTGGCACTGATTGATCTATCATGAATAGGTACCCAGTCCTACTGACTGGTGAGCACCCTTAAAAGTATTGAGTTCGGTACCCAACCCTAAGCATATTGATTTATAGGTGTGTGTGAATGTGTGTTTGCTTGCAGGTCTGACAGCCCTGCGGAGTGATGAGGTGATAGATCTGATGATAAAGGAGTATCCCACCAAACATTCTGAGTACTCAGTCATACTGCAGGAGAGAGAGAGACAGAGAATAGCCAAAGAGTACTCTGTAAGTACGCTACACACACAGGTACAGTTTCTGTAGTGTCATTCTGGAGGAGAGAGGCAGAAAATAGCCAAAGAGTGAAGTACTCAGGGCTTAAAGCATCTATCTGTCACCAATTCAGACGCCTGTCAGAAATATCAGAATTATCAGTGAAGTGTGCATGAACAATATAAAAGTATGGGTAATGTATATCAGGGAAAGCTAGTATTTTGTGTGGTTCCCAAGTTGCTGATGTGTGATGTTTATTGGCAGAGTATTGAGACCTTTTCAGCAACTAATAGTAAAAGTATGTTGTTCTTACTTTTATTAGGATAAATTATCCCATTTATTAAATATCAAATTTTATTTTTAGCCATAAAAATAGACTATATGTCTTATAGTCTACTTGATTATATCTGTCTGCACTGCACACATAATTGTATGTATCAGGCTGTACATGAAATAATTTCTTGCTTGTACATAATTACATTTTGGTTTTGGTTTACAATTCATTCTTCCATGTGGAAATTTTCATTGCTGATGTGGTTTACAATGAATACAGCAAATATGGCTGAAATGGTTGAAAGAAGCTCACAAAGTATTGTAGAGACTAATGCTGATGGTCACTGTAACATTTTATGTCACCAAGGTGGATTAAATGGAAATTATAAACATACTGTAAGTTTTTGTCTGCTCTCCTTTCCAGCAAATGCAGCAGCAGAACCCTCAGAAGGTGGAGGCCAGCAAGGTTCCTGAGTACATTAAAAAAGCAGCTAAGAAGGCTGCAGAGTTCAACAGTAACTTCAACAGGGAGCGTATGGAGGAGAGGAGAGCTTACTTTGACCTCCAGACACATGTAAGTCCAACAGGAGATACTGGACTTCACATGCAGTGAAGTCTTTGAAATTATGCAGCTTTTCTGCCAGGTGCTTTGTGCATCATCGGCTATGTTCATATGCACAGAGAATTCTGTTCTTTACCCATCCAACTTGGTTTTGGATTGATGTATCTAAATGTCAAGTCAAGTTGCCTGCCTTACTGGTTTTGCAGTGTATCTTGTGTTGTGAGTACACGTTTGCCCTGATGAGTTGTCCATCAGTGATGTAGCTTTGTCGTAGGCTGTTAGGCAAATAAGGATGCAAAAAGTGAAACGGAAATGAGCAAAGCAAACACACAACACTGTCAAGTTGGCACAAAGAGAAGGCAATGCTCATTTTTCAGTTTCATTTCAGATGCAGGTTTTGTTATCCAAACATTTTTTTTACAATGAAGTGCTTATTTGAATTATGAATGAAAACTGAAACCAGATTCTGGTATGAGAAGTAAGTTCCTCTTAATCTTTGAGGTGGGTTCAAGAATGATTTTTAGCAAGCACCATGAGGCGATGCAAAGTGATCTGACCTTCAGCCTGTTTTAGGTCAGCTTGGTGTGTCCCTACTAGCCTTATTTCTTTCATTTGTGGTTATCATTTTCTGTATGAACTCGCACAGCTTTATGCGTACATTTTGACATTGACAAAAAACAACAGAGATGAGTATTGATATTCATCATTCTTTACTCATGTATCAGAATTAAGTCACTGCTCATTCAAAGTGGGAGAGCATAGCAACACCCAGGAGTACTAGATGTGAAGAACCTTGAGCATCATTCAAGAATGTGTAGCAGATATATATATATCCCATATTTGGAGCACGGTAACTTTAGTAATGTTGCTTTCAGCCTTTCTTGACAAAGATCTGCTGTGTACCTTACTGACATATTTTTCTCTTTTTGCTGGGCCTCTCCATGTTGCAGAATTAAAACCAGCGATGTAATTTTTACCTTTTCTGTTAAGCAGACTTGAGATTCAGTGTGTTTGTTTTGTTGTCGTAGATCATCCAGGTGCCTCAGGGCAGGTTCAAGGTGCTGGCACCAGAGCTGACCAGGACAGGGCCCTACCCAGTGGCCCTCATACCAGGACAGTTCCAGGACTACTACAAGAGGTACAGTATCTCTAAAAATATATATTTACATTACACTTTTCAATTTAAGGAAAAGGGGAAAAAAGCAATACCACACTCCTGCTACATGTTATTAGCATCAAATGCTTTCTCAAACACCTTCTCATACACCTTGCCAATCTCGAATGCCACCTCTTTCATAATTTCTTTATTTTCCAAATATTTTTTTGGCATTTTGATTTCTTTGATAGTCATAGTAGCGGGAGACTCACTTTTCTTTTTTCCTCATGGCTTTAGAAAGAGTTCAAGGCTACCAATCATGGATATTGTGCTAGTTTAAATATGGAGTAGAAGGAAAGATGAACTGAGGATAGATGTAGCCATCTAGAAAAAATCTGTTGCCTCCAGTTTTTCTCTCTCATTTTGCAGGCAGTTTTTGAACAAGCTGTCTTACTTTTCCCTGAGTGTTAACTGTGTGTCTGGGATACTGTCCAAACAACAGGTACTCTCCCAATGAGCTCCGTTACCTGCCGCTGAACACAGCTCTGTTTGAGCCTCCTCTGGACCCAGAGCTCCCCGCACTGGACTCTGAACCTGATTCAGACGATGCTGAGGATGGCAAGGACGAGAAAAAGAACAAGAACTCATCTGTAAGACAGTAGGATGTACATAACATAAGTGGCCGATTGCTTGGCCTGTGGCATTGCTGCTTGCAGTGTTCTGGAGACTGCAGTGTGTGTTCATCGGTCTCGTTTGTTACTGCTGGAGTTTGTCTGTGTGTGATGGCGTATACGTTCACATGTATTTAATGTTTGTCTCACAAAGGTAAACATAAAATGCTCGCAATTTCTGCTTTTTTTAACCATGGCCTGATAATAAGTTTCTCCTCAGCCCTCCATACACAAAAACGCTGTTTTATTTTTACCTTCTGTGAAGATTCTCATTCATCCAGGTCATGGTACTTCTAAGTGCTTAGTTGAGGCAACTGGACTTGATAGAGTTTCTAGAAGACGTTTCGCCTCTCATCCAAAAGGCTTCTTCAGTTCTGAACTTCTTTGAAACGTCTTGACATGTGAATCTAGTGTAATCACTAGCCACTAAAAAGTGGACTAGAAAATTATTTTATGACATAAAAAAAGTTTGTGGTATGAGCACTGGGCACAGACTTGCTGCCATTCATAAACTAAGGACATAAAACTGACAGTATAAGAAATGTGCCAACTTTATGAATCTAAAGTGTACTTAAGTATACCTCCCAAGCCCACTCATGTTTCTTTTGCTCTTTGTCCCTCCCTATCTGTTCATCTACAGGACAGCTCTTCAGGCAACACATCAGATGTGGAGAGCCAGGAGGGAGGAGGAGGGCAGGGCCACAAGTCCAAGGCTAAGGACAGGACAGCCACGCCAGGCAAGGACGGCACACAGCGCCACCTTGCCTCCCACAAAGCATCCACCACCCCTGGGTACAAGGTAGAGGACAAAACCACCTGAACTCTCCTCCAACAACAGCAGCAGCACTTTTCTACCCCCTCCTCCTCTTTCTACTACTACCACTCCCTTACTCCATCCATCCCTCCAACCCTCCCTAGCTTTCTTCACTTTTTTTCTCCGGCTTCTACAGTTCGACAGCACTTTCAGCTGGGACAGCCTGGTCCACAAACACATACACACACACACACACACATACACAAACACACAGACACATCGGGGGTCCTGTCAGCAGTCAGTGTTTTCAAGGTTGCAACATGGCTTTTTTTTCCCTTCGTATCAGACTGTGAGCAATAAGAACATTTTAAAGGAAAACTTCATTTTTTTCTTTTTCACTGCACTTTTTTCGGTTTTCCCTGAAGACAGTTTTGAAGTTTCAAATTTTTCACTTTCCTTTTGAATGTCTGCAATATACCTCTTGTCTGCCTGCACTTGTCAACAGATACTTCTAAGACAAGTAAGCAGATATTTTGGCTGCTAGTTTCCTTGTTTTTTTTCCGTTTCTGAAAAAGAAAAGTTTTTGTTATTATAATATAGAAATTATAAGCTACACACATTTTGCGGTAGCTTTAAAACAATAGTTGTTAACACTAGAGAATTTGAGCATTTATATCTGAAGTGTGAAATGCACTTAACTAATGTTTTGAGTGTATGTTGATATAACGATAATATACTCTGTTTTTACACCAGTATTGTACTGTTAATCTGTTTCTAATTATCAGACAGTAGATATGGGCCTTACTGGTTCATATAATGTTAATTTGGAGAGGTGAGGACACTGTGACCCTGTTCACACTGCAGCTGAGCTGAGCTGAGCTAGAAACAGTCTGTATTCTATCTAACCCACATACATTTTTACTTCACCCTTTCTTGGCACAGCTATAGCAATTATTTTGTTAACTCCTTGAACTTTTTGAAGCAGTGTGATGGGAAATTTTGCCAAGTTTTTGGCAAACAATTTTTTCAGCTTACCTCTTCCTGACGACCCACTGTGCTATTCCCGTTGATTTTTTTTTTCCAATCCTTAGCCGTTGTGAAGAAAGTAATTTTAATATTCAGTGTCTTAAAATGGTACACTGGTATTTTCACATTAATGTGAATTTAATGGACCCAGGTAAGTCCAGTTGAGTTCAGCTCGGCTCTGTGTTGTGAGCAGGGTCCTCTTCCAGTGTCTGTTTCAAAGGTTTGGCACTTCAGTTTGTTTTTGTGCGACTGACTTCCTGTCTATTCTCTGCAGAGGAGGATGTAGATGTGTGGATATAGCCTACCTTGTAGTTAAAGACACTGACACCTGTCTGATGAACTGCATTCATCAGATGGGTTTGTCTAATTAACAATATGGCTCTGGACCTGCCCAGCAGCAGCCATGGGAACAAGGCTTACATGGCATGTTGGGAGCCAAAATTCACCAGAGCTGATCAGATCAATAACATTTCCACAGTACTTTTAGGAATGAACACAAAAGGACCTATAGATGTAATAATCTGCAAACATTTCTATATTTTAAAAAATATATTTCATAGTTTTAAGAGGTCATGACCATTGTTTGGGGAATTTGCATCCCTACTGAATTCACAAGCTGCCAAAGTAAAGTGTCCATAGAGTTGAAACTTGTCTCCCCTTTTTCAGTGGTACATTTCCCATTCATTTTCTCCATCCAGTCATTTTAGGAAATTCTGATTTAGATTTTTAAGTTTCATTGATTTGTAGTGATTTCAAAGATGCCATGTTTGTTATTTTGTTATTTATAAAAGACCTCATGTCTGACAGCAAAACTGTTGATGACTAGGATTACACACTGATACAGATGGCTAGCCAACTAACATTACTGCAGTCGATAATGGTGATGGTGATCTATACGATTTGAGGGAACTCACTTAAACATATGGGTAATCTCATATTTCACAAGTAACTCAGGAATAAAACACCATTTCCTCAGATTTCATCAGATGATGGCTACTGTCTAATGGCCCCTGCAGAAACACATATAGAAGTCTGATAGCTTTTGGTTAAGTCTACCTTGCATAATTAAAATATTGTGCTTGATTATAATAATTTGACTCAGTAATAACTTAATGATCATATTCCCTAAGTGAAAAATGAATGGGAAATTTGCTTCTGTTACCCAACGCTTCAGCTCTACAGCCTGTCTGTAGCATATCTGTAGGAGAAACATTATGGGGCCTAAAATGTTGAATTTATTTATTACTTATGTGCAATTGCATAATATGACATTAATTACTTTAACACCATCTGCAAAATATTATATTGCTTGTCAATATTTTAGTATATGGGTGATAAACATTGCTACCCTTGTCATTTCTTTTAGTGTAGCTGAGAGTGTGCGGTGCTGTTTAGTGTTCTGTTGTTGGAGAACTGAGAGTGTTTGTATCTTCTGTGTCAGACATGTTGGATTTGAGGGCCGTTGTTACCATGTGATGTCACAAGGTTTCAGTAGATGCACATGGTCTATATGGGTATTGGCAGGCACATCCAACAGGTTAGCAGTGCTACCTCTTTGATGCTACCAGCTGTTCCTAAGCTATAATTTCTGTACACTGTAATAATCTCTTGACAGTGGACACAACCAGTTGTTAGTTGATGTAACTAATAGCATGTCAAGAAAAGTATAAATTAGATGTTTAGACCTTGTCCAGTGATCTAGAATGTGTGGTTTGGATGGGACCTGTTAGCTTTGGGTTCGTGTGTGCCCAGCTAATATAAGTGTCCCGTACCTCGTTGTGTGTATCTATGAGTTGTTTTCACCTTTGTCACCAGCTGAATTATGTAATGCTTGATGAAAAATGGTGGCATAAAGACCTGTCAGATTATGTGGAAGCAAACTAGCTAGGAAGTGTGTACTCTGAGAGAACTTTCCCTTTTAAGTGTGTGAAATGTCTCTTGCATTGACAAAACAAAGTCAATTTAGAGTAGAAATTTCGACCGGATATAGCCCAATGAATTGCTCATTTTGGCAGAGTGGCAGAGGTTTCTTCTGGGGAGGCAGGTCGATTATGCAAGCATCAAGCAGTCCGATTGAATTTGACAATTTGTGTTCTGGATGCTGCTAGTAAGTGTTTTCATGCACCCACGTGCTAAAGCAACTCTTTGCTATTGTGGAGGGTCAGGAACAATGTAGATAAATCATTGTTAGTGGGGGTGATCCACTTTCTCATTAATTCAGGAGAGCAGCCAAGCCAGAGCTATGAATTGCTTAATTCAGTGGAATGGTTGGTTCAATATGGATGTATGCATAGTGACTAATGATGAAAATAAATACTAGTAATTCAGGGGGCTGCGTCCCTGCCCTTCCGTCTAGTTATTTCTCTCTTCTGCTGCTGTCTTTGTCTTAGTTTAGCTCTCTGCCTTGTTTCTAGTTGTGGATTTTCTGAACCTTGTTTTTTTATTAACCCATACTTTTGTACCCATGGCCCCCCTGTCTAATCTCCTCACTCCCTGCCATGCAACATTGTATTGAATTTCAGGATGTCACAGCTTGTCACTGAGGCTTTCCAAGTAACTGGACAGGATGTAGGCTTAATAAAACACTTGCATATTACTTGGCTTATAAGTAACTTAAAATAAACAGGGTGAATTTTGTGAGATGAGTATATGTCAACTGGAAAAATCAGTTTTGGAGGTGACAATAATTCTTTACTCTGACATGCTACTTTTCTGTCTTCCTACACAAACTTATCAAATCATATTTCATATTCTTGAAAAGAGCACCAATGGTTTTCATTGGCTCCTTCAGTGTTTCAGTCACATTGTTGTAATTTTATTTTGACTGTACAGTACGGCTCTGGAGCACAAAGACTAGAAACTTTAGCTTCATTTTCTGTTTTATAGCATTGAAAGTAATAACCACCTATTTATGTCAGAGACAAAAAAATGTACAGAGAGATATGTAGACAGATTTTAAAGTGTTTAAAGTGTTAAGTACATTGTCCACTGTTGACATGTGTGACTTCCTGATTTAAATCTCCCCAAGCCTCCCTGTCTTTCTGATAAGGATTGGTTCTTTACTCTCTTACCCTTGTTAGTCTTGATGGTATTCCATAGGAAGCAACCCTTGAGATGTCCACATTTAGATACCACAAGTTTAAGAGTTGAAATAAAAGTTTCAAACTCATAGATTGGACAGTGAAGTGGTGATTGTGTCCAACAGTACATTGTTAATGATTTTTGTTTCATTTCCTGTCTTCATTTGTCTTTCAGCTGTCAATCAGCACTGATTATTCTCACATAAGAAATAAGCACCATCCATAGCATCATCAGCATTCTTGCTATTCAAACATTAAAAACAAGTCTGCCTCAGATAACAAATGCCACAGTCTTAAATGATGGCAAGAATGTCTGCTATGCTAAACATATCTTCGCTATAGTTGTCACCTGAACCAATCTTAAATGCTTATGATATTTTTCACTGCTATGGTTTTCTTCATGGAGCAGAACTGACTGTGATCAGTTTTGTAAACATACAGATCAGCTTTACCACTAACTATAAAGTGTTGGACTGACTTGAGTAACATCAGGCAAGTCTGATAATGTTGACTTCAGCTGACTTCAGTCAGACCAAAATTTTTCAAATTTTCAGTGTGCACCAAAGTCCCTTATGTTATTTTTAGCTAATTTAGCAGATGCTAAAGGTATTGCTGCTGCACACAGTACTACAACAGAAGAAAATACATTTTAAAATGGTTTCAAATATTTGAACCAGTCAGGCTTACTTGGTTTATCATACTGCATAATTATATAGCCACAAATATGGACACATCCTTTGTTAGACTACTTATGGTTTTTATTTTGTCTTTTTTTTATTTATTTATTTATTTTTTTTCAAGTATTAAAATATATTTAAATACTATATTGCCCATGACTACAGATTACCCATTTCTGATTGGTTTTTATAGCATTATTCTGCCCTTGCAGCCTAAGGTCATTCCCAATGCTATATGTGGCATTTGCCAGAAGGGTAAAGAAGCCAACAAGAAAGGCAAGCCAGAGGCTCTCATTCACTGCTCCCAATGTGACAACAGCGGTAAGTTCAAACAGTGATCTCAAAGGAAGGTTCTCTATTTTTTGCATGATATTTAGATGGCTATGTGGTTAAGTTATAGTAGAAGAACTGATTAAAAATTGGAAATAATTGTTTGGTTCTCTGGTACTTGCTGCATAAACAGCAAAATTTAACCACCTCTTATGCTAAGTGGAGCAGCAAATCAGAATCAAGTTATCCTCATTTTGCATAAAAGTAAAAAATCTGAAACACTTCTACCACAGACTCTGGCACATTTAACATCAGTGGTGCTTATAATTTGCTGATGATTTAAGTGGTGAATGCCGGAAAGTTTTCACCTGATCCTGACATTATTATTGGTTTAATGAGTCATCTCAATATCAGCCAAAAAAAAGAGCCGTCCTTTATACCATGGGACAATGAAGTTCAATTGAGGCCTTCAGATGATGAACCATATCAGTGCGTTATATATTTTTAAGCAAGTGAAGTGTTCATATTGCCTTATCTAAACACTTTGAGTGTTGTTTACATTCCAGGGTTCAAATGGTGAAGGTTTCATTTAATTTCAGATGAATTTAAACTGAAAATCATGTGAACTACGGTGGTTCAAAAGAATGCCAGTTATCTGAAATTTGCCTTCAACATACCAAGGCATTGTGAATTTTAGTGTTTAATTTTAATCCACCAGCTGTCACATCATGGTTAAGCACTGACTCTCGATGAAATAAAAGTTAGTTATCCTGAATCAGTGGGTACCAGTAGCTGCTGGCTACTGTTAGGTTGCAGTTAGCTGTAACTTTGCTTTCAAGAATATTCTGAGTGCTTCCAAGCCATTTTAAGGTCGCAGAAATTCAAGTAGAGTTCCTTTTTTCTCGCAATGCGACAAGAACCTACTAAAGAAAACAAGCCTGAAATTGTAAATGTCAAGGTAGCTTTTAAATGGTAACTGTATTCAAGGAGCTGTCGAGTGGTGACAGTGGTTAGTGTCCACTCCTTAAAATGAGAGGGTTGTATCTTCACATGGTTGTGGCTGATTGGGCCTGTGCACATAACGTCTGCATCTGTGTGTGTGTTTTCCTGTTTGTCTGTGTGTCTTTGTTTGCGTTTTGTATTAATCTGTCTGTTTGTGGCTATGTGCGTATGGCTGCATGTCTCGGCCTGTCTGCATGCATGTTTGCATCTGCCAATGTGCTTCTGTGTGTGTGTTTTTCTGCGTGTGTGTGCGCCTGTGTGTGTGTGTGCGCGCCTCTGTCCATAAACCCGTGCAGGCCACCCGTCTTGCTTGGACATGAGCATGGAGCTGGTGTCTGTGATCCAGACGTACCGCTGGCAGTGCATGGAGTGTAAGACCTGCACCGTGTGCCAGCAGCCGCACCATGAGGACGAGATGATGTTCTGTGACAAATGCGACAGAGGATACCACACGTTCTGCGTTGGCATGGATTCCATACCCATGGGTGAGTGGACACAGCTCAAGTCGCTCAGGGTGTCTGCAGGTCCTTAAAAAGCCTTAAAATGTCTTAATTTCAATTTTATAAATATCAGGCCATAAATGTCATTAAATAGTCTTACACTGGCATTTATGAGACTTTCATTTCAACATAAACCTTTTATCTAATTTGTCTGTCTATTTCTTTTTGCCATAATAAGTAGTTTTTCTGCATCAGTCAACATTTCTGATGTTTTTAAACTCTAAGTCTGCTGAACCTAATACTGCCCGTGTACTTTATACCTGCTACACTTAACCTGTTGGGAAAGGACCTTTTGTAGATTAACTCAACTCACTTCAAACTTACCTGACATACTGTACTTACCTGTAGAGAGAAACCCAAATTCTCTCTCAAATTCTTTAAAAAAACAAACAAACAAAAAGATGTGGTTTTATTTATTAAAGTAGAAGCTTCCTGTTAAACCTAAAGGAAACAATGACAGTTACAATAACAGTTTATAGAATCATCTAATTAATAACTGACCATATCACTACGTAAAATTTACCTCTGGATTAGACCAGATATATAGTAATTACCTTCTTACTTATCAGCAATGGTTATTTGAATAAGAAAAAGATCATTTGTCGACAAATCAGAACTAAATGTTAAATTTTGTCTTAAAAGGGTCTTTAAAAAGCATTAAATTTAACTCTCTGATACCCCTAGACACTTTGGTGCATTCAGTTTGTTTTCCTCTGTCTTTCTTACTTGGTTCTGTATTTCTTTTGCTTTCTCTGCTTCCTGTAAGTACTCATGGCGTGTATCTGCTTCTCCCCAGGTCTCTGGGTGTGTGAGCTGTGTGAGAAAGACGTTGCCACTCCCAAGAAGAAAGGAGGAGCCAAAACACCCAAGAAGCCCAAGTCAGCTCAGAAGTGACCGACAGCATCGTTAGCCTGGTTCCCTCTAAGGGTCAGCACACGCCGCAAGACCACAGCCAGATTTAAACCTCCATTCTCTCAGTTTGCAGATAAATGCAGACTCATAAACTATAACTTGAGGGTGGAAATTTAATCTAGCCATTTCTTTTTAGCATAACTACCTTAAAAACTTGAGGATAACCACTAACTGTTAATGTAACACTCCTAACATCATATCTGAGTAAGAAACTCTTAAATACCAAATAGCAATCAGATTCGATAGTGAACTGTTGTCGACTGACTTTGGCCATTGGACAAGTAAATTTGAAATATGAAATATGGTACATCTCTACTTAATTAGTTTAACAAGTCCTGTAGGGTGTTGACTCTACCACAAGCCAAACCAGGCTTGTTTGATATTTGACATTTACATTCCACCAAAGAAGCATCTCTGTGATTTTCGATGTGTTTTCTTACCAGCAGAGATAAACTATTAGCTGGGCTTCTTTTTTTTTTTTTTTTTTTTAAACACAATAAACTCATGGTGCTTTTGATTCTGTGTTTGAAATACTGGGTTGACTAGGGTTCTTGGTCATGTTCGTGAAATATGACTACTGTCCTGGCTTCCACAACAAACCGCGTTAGCAAGCGCACACTCATTATTTATGTCGCTCAGTTTCTTCATGAACATTACATTTGTGGGGATTTTTCTTTTTTCTTTTTTGTGTCTTCAACATTTTATAATTTGTCAGCTGGCTACATTTTTGCTACATTTATTTAATTTGTATTTAGTTATGCAGGTCAGTAAAGAACAATCTTATTTAAACAAAATTTTGTTTAAAATAAACAAAGGTGCTTGTGATCTTGTGTGTTATGTTTGACCCTGGTTTTGGCCCTGGTAAGCCCCAGGTAACTAGTGACAAACCAGGACTTTGGTTTAGACAACCGTCCTAGCTGCAGCAGTTCATCAGTTTTCTTGTCAGTCTTGACTACTATAAGGATAAAGTGTCTCACTTTATGCATATTGTTTTCCTCTTGCCGAATGAATTGTCAGCCATCCAGTATTGATTTTTATACTGAAAATGTATCCACTCACTGTAAGGCGCTCTGAATTAAAGCGTTCACCAGCTCTGCTCAATCAACTGATATTTCTGCGGTCAGTTTGAAAGAAGTTTCGGCATTTTTTCAATTTTGAAGTTACTGTGTCATCCTGCAGTGAATGGGCTGAACATGTACTGTGTATATGAAATACTAATTATGTCAGAGTCACTGAATTCCCTTTTTTCAATAAAAGCCTTTTTTAAATGACTTTTATTTCAGATCCATCTCTTCATTACCCCAAGATGTGGTGTACCATGTTTAAGGGGAGTTACACTCAATTTTGTAGTCCATGTGTTCCAATAGTCTGTGAGAATTACTGCTTATCACATGTTTGAGTCTTTGTTCGCTGCTCTTTGGCTTTTAGAGAGATTTTGACCGAATGCGCCTTGACCTTAAGAATGAGATATTAATTCATTACCTGTCATTGAAATTTAACATGTTCTATAGTTCAGGTATGCAAAAATGCCAATTTTTCAAAACTGGTATGATAGGGTTTCAGTAATCTGATTGGATTTCTGATATTTTTTTTCCCAAATTTATTAAACAATTTTCCTGTCAATCAGATTGGATTTTGATTAGGTGATAATTTAATGTGGGGCAAGTATATATGCTGATTATTGATTAAAAGCAGTTCTTAAGCATGCATTGTACAGTGTGCACACAAAATATCTGTGAGACTTGCTCCTCGTGAAGCATGTTGGCCAGTTATATCCAGGTAAAAGCATTATCCCTTACCAGTTTACAGTATTAAATCTATATCAATCACAACAGTGTACATGAAGGAAGACTCGTCAAAGAAGGATTATTTTAGATAGTTGAAATAAAGGTCAGCAAACTGTGTTGTACATTTTTTAATTCAGTTCACTTGTGTCTTTTTGCCTTAACAACAGATAATTTTTTACTATAACCGGTGGTTCAAGGTTCACAGACCCGGCCCGAGGAAGTCGGTCTACACTGGAAGCCTATTGAGGGCGCTCGCTTGCACAAGCAACTTGATAACAGGGATATTATGAAACCAGAAGAAGAACACGCTTCCATATTACAGTGATACAGCGACTTTACCTGACCAATTCTAGAGAACACTTCTAAGTTTCTGTGTTAGTAGAAACGATGTTTTCTACACAAGCATTCGCAGATAACGGGAGGATGAAAGATTATCATTACACTGGACCAGTAGAACACCGGTTTTCGCCATACGCTTTCAATGGAGGGTAAGGATGACTTCCTGCTGCCGGTTAGCGAGCTTAGCTAACGTTAGCTTATGTCAACGTTACTGGTGTACTGTGTTAGCTAGCTGGCTAATAGCTAAGTTACTGAAAATAACTTATGTGTAAACAGAGCTGTGAGTTTCTCTGTTCTGTGCATAATAAACTATCTGTTTGTTCTTGAAATACTAATTGAACTACTTACGCCACAACGTTCAAAAAGCATATCGTTTAATACAGACGCTTTTCCGTTTCGGTTTCATATCTTGCATATTGAATTAGCCAACGAGGTAGTTAGCGACTTAGCAAGTGCAAGAAGTAGCAACACATTTTCTGTAACGTTATTGTTTAAAATAAATAAGCTAGTCTGTGTTGTTTTTCAGGACTGTACTTGCTGTTGCCGGGGAAGACTTCGCCATTGTAGCCTCAGACACCCGTCTTAGTGAAGGCTATTCAATTCACAGCCGTGACTCCCCAAAATGCTACAAGCTGTAAGTGTGCACCATCATCCCCCGTTCACAGAGTAAAGCTGCTCAGATATGACGGAGGTTTCCATACAAATGAAAAACGAATCTTTTGTATTTTTTTTTTCTTTGTGATAATGTTCAGTTTAATGTTTGACACAATAGCGCT